>CAUYQG010172074.1:0-18616 GCA_963574415.1 Tarsius wallacei
TTTTTTTTTTTTGAGTTGGAGTCTCACTCTGTCACCCAGACTGGAGTGCAGTGGCCGCTCCCGGCCACCGCAGCCTCGACCTGCTGGGCTCCGGCAATCCTTCCGCCTCAGTCTTCCAAGTAGCTGGAACTACAGGCGCGCCCTACCATGCCCAGCTAATTTTTTGATTTATTGTAGAGATGAGGTCTCGCCAAGTTGCCCAAGAGGGTCTCGAACCCGTGGGCTCAGGCTATCCACTCACCTCAGCCTCCCAAAGCACGGGATTACAGGCTGAGCCACCGAGCCCGGCTACTTTGAATTCTTTTTCAGGCATTTATTTAATTAATTATTTTTTTTATTTTAAAGATGTGGGGTACAAGTCAGGATTAAGTACATAAGTGGTCTACACACAGGCAAAGTTTAGGTTTCCTGTTGGTCCTCACTTCACCTGATTAAGGATCAAATACCCTTGGTGATGTTAGATTTCTTTTTCATTGGAATCTGTTGCTGAAGAATGATTGTGCTTCTTTGGAGATTTCATATTTCCTTGCTTTTTCATGTTTCTTGTGTCCTTACATTGATATCTATACATCTGGTGTAACAGTCACTTCTTTTTTTATTGCCTGGTTTTTGTAGATAATGACTTTTTCCTGTAGATGTGTCTATAGTGTTGGTTATGCTTTTGCTTTCATGCAATCTCTATATAATTTCTTTGGTAGTAATCAGCATTAGGGGTGTCTGTGAGCTCCTCAGTGGCTTATGCTGCAGTTCTTAGTGGAGGCTGTGGTGAGGCTTTGCTGGGGATGGGACTGCCAGCTGGGTGATGTGCCCTAGTGGTGATGGCAGTGGGCCAAGTGTGCCAGTTTTTGGTCCTGGAGTGGTGTATGCAGGCACTGGTGATAGTGGATCCAGGTAGGCTCCTCCTTGGGCCTGCAGGTAGCTTGTTCTTGTGTCAGCAGTGGCAGCAGTAAGCTGGGTGGGCGGGCGGATCTTCAAGTCCCTGAGTAGTGCATGGCTTTGTCAATGGCAGTAGCAACAGTAAGCCAATCCTTGAACCCTCTGGTGGCATGTGTGGGCACCAGCAATGGAAGCAGGCTGGGAGGGCCAGTCTCCAGGCCTCCAGAGTGTGTACAGGTGGATACTGGCAGTGGTGGTGGTAGCAGGCTGAAAGGGTCTGTTCTATGGCCCCCAGGAGGAATGTGTGGATGTTATTGGTGGCAGATGGAGCACATCAATCCCTGAGCCCCTGGATAACATACGTGGGCAATGGTGAGGATGGTATTAGGCAAGGTAGTCTTATCTGTAGGCCCCTGAGGGTGTGCATAGACTCAGGCTATGGTGGGTAAGGCTGGTTGATCCCCAGGCCCCCAATTAATGTGCACAGGCACCAGCTGGCTAATGTCTTTAGAAAGCACAAAATACCTTAGATGTATACATAAGTAAGGTATGTGGGAAAATGCCTAGAATATAGTATGCACTATAAATGTTTGTTAAATAAATAACACAGTCAATTAATGTCATGAATAAAGTGCAAAATACATGGTTATCAAAAAAAAAAAAAAACTATAAAAACTGCATAGACTAGGCATGGTGGTTCACACTTGTAATCCTAACACTTTGGGAGGCCAAGGCGGAAGGATTGCTTGAAGTCAGGAGTTCAACACCAGCCAGGGCAACATAGTGAGACCTCATCTCTACAACAAAAAATTAGTTGGGCATGTTAGTGCGTGTCTTTTATCCTAGCTACAACGGAAGCTGAGTCAGGAAGATCACTTGAGCAAAGGAGTTCAAGGTTACAGTGAACTATGATTATGCTACTGCTTTGCAGCCTGGGTGACAAAGCAAGACCTTGTCTCTGCAAAGCTAAAAAACAAAGCAAAACACACACAAAACCAGAATGTAAAGCAGAATCTCACTTTGTGTAAAAAAGAAAACTAGAGACATCTATGGACATACGTGTATATATGTGAACACAGAAGTGTAACAATAGTTATCTTTTTTTAAAATTTTTATTTTAAAGTTGTGGGGTAGAATTCAAAATTAAGTATACAGTTGGTCATTGTACAAGTAGTTTGGGCCTCCCTTTGGTCCCCACCTCACCTGGTTTGAGATCAGGTACTCTTATTGATGTTAGGTACTCCCTTCCCACCCCTGGAAGTTTCCCACTACTGCTAATCCCTTTCTTATAGTAGGGTGATAAATGTTCAGAGTCTGCTTATGAGTGAGAACATGTGCTACATAGATCTTTGTTTCTGTGATAGATTACTATTATAGACTCTAAATCCATCCAAGTTGCTGCAGAGTCCAATATTTTGTCCTTCTTTATGGCTGCATAATATTCCATTGTGTATATGTACCGCATTTTTCAATGTACTTTCAATGGGCAGCACAGTTGGTTCCATATTTTTGCTATTGTGAATAATGCTGCAATAAACATGCATGTGCAGGCATATTTTTTGTAGATTTATTTGAGTTCCTTCAGGCATATTCCCATAAGGGGGATTGCTGGGTCATATGGAAGGTTGATTTTTAGATCTTTTAGGAATCACCACACTGTTCTCCACAGAGGTTGCACTAGTTTACACTCCCACCAACAGTGAAAAAGGATTCCCTTTTCACCGCATCCTCTCCGGCATCTGTTGTTTTTGAGTTATTGATGAGGGCTATCCTGACTGGAGTTGGGTAGTATATCTGTGTGGTTTTAATTTTCATTTCTTTGACTATTAATGGGGCTGAGCATTTTTTCATATATCTACTGGGTGCTCATATGTCTTATTTTGAGAAGTGTTTATTCATATCTTTTGCCCACTTTTTAATAGGGCTGTTTGTGTTTTTCCTTTTGGCATATTTGAGTTCCTTGTAGATTTTGAATGTTAGGCCTTTTTCACATATACAGTTGGCAAATACTTTTTCACATTCTGTGGGTCGTGTCCAACTCTCTTGATGGGTTCTTTTGCTTTGCAGAAGCTTTTCAATTTCATGAGGTCCCAATTGTCCATCTTCTCTATTGTATCATGGGCATTTGGAATTTTGATTGGGAATTCGTTGCCTATTCTAATTTCCATAAAGGTGTCTCCTGCATTTTCTAAGATTCTTGTAGTTTGATGTTTTACTTTTAGGTCTTTGATCCATTTAGAGTTGATGTTTGTCTATGGTGACAGGTAGGGGTCCTGTTTCAATCTTCTGTATGTGGTCAGCCAGTTTTCCAAGCACCATTTACTGAATAGGTTCTCCTCTCTCCAGTGGTAGTTGGTGGAGGGGTTGTCCAAGATAAGTTGGATGAGAAATTGAGGTTTTGCTTCTGGAATCTCTATCCTATTCCATTGGTCTATATGCCTGTTCTTGTACCAATACTGGGCTCTTTTGATTCTTGTAGCCTTAAAGTTTAAAGTATGGAAGTGTGATTTTGCTTCTTTTGCTAGGGATGTTTTGACTGTTTATGATCTTTTCTTGGTCATATGAATTTCTGTATCGTCATTTCCAGGTCTGAGAAGAATGATGTTGGTAATTTAATGGGTATTGTGTTGAATCTATAGATTGCCTTTGGTAAGATGGACATTTTAGCAATCAACAAGCACTATTAAGATGGGTTTCCCCTCCTGTATTTTATATGTTAATAATTCCCTATGTGCCTTTTATTGAAATTATCTGTACAGTTAAAAATTCAGACTCTCAGCCCTTGTCTCAAATCTACCGAATGAGAATCAGTATAAACTGAGGCCTGGGATAACAATACATTTCCTCTGATTATTCTGTGAATATCCTGTCCTTTGATTTTTTTTTAGAATAGGAAGAAAAGTTGTTTTCCTCAGTTTATTTACTCAGTAAGGGATTGTCTTACAAATCTTGGTGCCCAGATACTAAGACTTACTCTTTATTTTTTGAAAGAGGTGAATCTCCCCTGACATCTTTCCTGGGGGAGCAGGAGGGCTCTGGGGGAAAGAGGGGCAGGAGGTCTGGTTTCAGTGTTCAACCTTTGCCAGCCCAGCCTCACCAGGATGCTCTGCGTGCTTTGGTTTCCATGAGTCTCCAATAGTCATAAGAAAAAAATGAAAAGTTCATGGTCATAGTTTAATGAGATATTCACCTCTTAGTAAACCTTTTTCTGCATTTCAAATAAATTCCTTAGGGTAGATTTTGGATGTAGAATCACTGGGTCAAATGAAATAAACATTTTGAGGGTGCCAAGTGGAAGTTGTATTAATCTTGTCATAGTCACTGGTATTAGTAGTGGATTACCATGATTCAAAAAAATTTGATGATCAAGCATGATGGCTTACACCTGTAATCCCAGTATTCTGGGAGATTGAGGCAGGAGGCAGGTTTGAACCCAGCAGTTAGAGACCAGCCTAGGCAACATAGTAAGACCTCATTTCTATAAAAAAAAACTCCCAAAATAAAACAAAACAAAATTAGCCAGGCGTGGTGCACCTGTAGTCTCAGCTACTTGGAGACTGAGGTGGAAGGATCGTCTGAGCCCAGGAGGTTGAGGCTACGATGAGCCATGATTAGGCCACTGCACTCCATCCAGCCTGGGCAACAGAGTGAGACTCTGACTAGAAAAAATTTTTTTTGGTGGTTGAAAAATACCATCTCATTTTAATTTTTTTGGTGAATTTTCTGTTCATATACTTTGCCTATTTATTTGAGACATAGTGTTTCCCTTAGCAATTAAAATATTAAAATTATCTGACATCCCAAAGCAACGCATAACTCATGTTTTATTAAAACTCTTGCATTTACTGATGGGATCACAGGCTTTGTCCATTGTAGGCTGCAGGATAGAGTGGCCAAAGATAGTGAAGTTTATGAAATAAAGGACTTTGAAGATACAAAAAAATTAAAATTATCTCTTTTCTAACAATTGAAATGTTTTACAAATCTTGTTAATATTTTTATTTGTGATGTTTATGACAAAACTTTTTATATTTATAAAATTAAATCTACTGTTAATTCTCTTTGTGAGTTCTTTCCTTGGTTTTAGAAAATCCTTCATTCAAAGATCAAATAGGTAATTATCATATTTTGTTCTTCCTTAAAATGTATACTTTTTATATTAAGTTTTGATCCACATGAAATGTGGCATGAGTTGATTATCTAACTTGACTTTTTCCTAAATAGCTAAATAATTGCTCTTGTTCCATTTTTGTCACTGCTTTGTCTTACTATCTTTATCCTGAATTCAGTTATTCTATGTGGTGAGGTTGTTTTTTAGGTAGTAATGTTCTGTTTGCTCTTGTGCTGGTATCATACTATTTAAAAAATAAAGCCTTATTAAACACATAATTCACATATTATGCAGTTCACTCACTTAAAATGTACAATTCATTGGTTTTTAGTGAACTCAGAGCTGTGCAACCATCACCACAGTTAGCCCTTTCATCACCCCCAATAGATAACCTATACCCATTTGTAGTCACTCCCCACTTTCTGCAATCCCCTCTGCCCTAGGGAATTGATCACTAATTCACTTTCTGTGTCAGTGGGTTTGTCTATTCTGGACATTTCATATAAATGGAATTATACAATATGTGGTCTTGTGTAGCTGCCTTCTTTCACTTAGCATAATTCATCCATGCTGTAGCATATATAGTAAGTACTTCATTCTTTCTAATGGCTAAATAATATTCTTTTGTTTGGATACACCACATTTTAGTTATTTATTCATCAGTTGATTGATATATAGATTGTTTCTACTTTTTGGCTATTATAAATAAGGTTGCTGTAAACATTCATATACTTGTTTTTGTGTAAACACTTACTTTCATTTCTCTTGGGTATATACCTAGGGAAAAAAGACTGGGTCATATGATTAACTTTTTGAGTACTTATCATAATTCTGAAGAAGCTGAACCATTTTGCATTTCCACCAGCAATGTATGAAGGTTCCAATTTCTCCACATCCTTATCAACACTTATGGCTATCTGTGTTTTTTATTCTAGCCTTCCCAGATGTTTGGCTTGTGTTTTTCTGAGGGCTAATAATGTTGAGCATTTTTTTCAAGTACATATCGACCATTTGTATATTTTACCTGGAGAAATGTATATTCATATCCTTTGCCCATTTTTAACTGGGCTTTTTAAAATTATTCAGTTGTAAACTTGAAGACCTAAAGGAAATGGAGGACTTTCTGACATCACACAACCTCCCCAGGATGAAACAAGAAATCGAGACCCTAAATAGACCAATAGCAATCCAGGAAATTGATGATGTCATAAGAAAACAACCACCAAAAAAAAAAAAAAAAAAAAGCCCTGAACCAGATGGCTTTCCAGCAGAATTCTACAAAACATACAAGGAGGAACTTACACCAATCCTATTGAAAGTATTCCAAGCCGGGCTCGGTGGCTCAGCCTGTAATCCCGCGCCTTGGGAGGCTGAGATGAGTGGATTGCCTGGGCCCGTGGGTTCGAGACCCGCTTGGGCAACTTGGCGAGACCTCATCCCTACAATAAAAATAAAAAAATTAGTCAGGCATGGTAGCACGTGCCAGTAGTTCCAGCTACTTGGAAGGCTGAGGTGAAAGGATCGCAGGAGCCCAGCAGGTCAAGGCTGCGGTGGCGGGAGCAGCCACTACACTCCAGTCTGGGCAACAGAGTGAGACTCCAACTCAAAAAAAAAAAAAAAAAAGAAAGTATTCCAGGCAATTGAGAAAGATGGAACTCTTTCCAAATCATTTTATGAAGTTAACATCACATTGACACCTAAACCAGGTAAAACTTCAACAAAGAGAACTACAGGCCAATATCCTTGATGAATATAATGCTAAAATTCTCGAGAAGATCCTAGCAAACTGGGTCTAACAACACATGTCAAAAATCATCCACCATGGCCAAGTAGGCTTCATCCCCAGGATGCAGGGCTGGTTCAACATTCGCAAGACCATAAATGTAATTAAATACACCAAGAGATGTCAAAACAAAAAACACATGATTATATCATTAGACACGGAAAAAGCTTTTGATAAAAATCCAGCACCCTTTCTTGATAAAAACCCTCAGACATCTAGGCATAGATGGAGCATACCTCAAAATAGTAAGAACCATCTATGAGAAACCCACAGCCAGCCCCTACTGCTAAACAGACAGAAATTGCAACCATTTCCCCTGAAAACTAGAGCAAGACAAGGGCGCCCACTCTAACCCCTCCTGTCCAACATAGTTTTGGAAGTCATAGCTAGAGCAATCAGACAAAAGAAGGAGATCAGGGGTATACAAATAGGAAAAGAGGAAGTCAAGTTATCCCTCTCTGCAGACAACATGATTCTATACCTCAAAAACCCAAGAGAATCTGTTAAAAGCCTCCTAGCAGTGATAAAAGACTTTGGGAAAGTCTCAGGGTATAAAATAAATGTGCAAAAGACAGACGCATTTCTATATACCAACAATAAACAAACAGAAACCCAAATAAAAAGCACAATCCCATTCACAAAAGCCACCAAAAAAAAAAAAAAAAAGTCAAATACCTTGGCATCTTCCTAACTGGAGAAGTCAAAGACCTTTACAATGAAAACTGCAAAACACTGCTCAAAGAAATCAAAGATGACATAAACAAGTGGAAAAATATTCCATGCTCATGGATTGGAAGAATCGACATTGTTAAGATGTCCATCCTACCTAAAGCAATCTACAGATTTAACACAATATCCATTAAATTACCAGCAGCTTTCTTCTCAGACCTGGAAATGACAATACAGGCATTCATATGGAAACATAAACGACCATGAATAGCCAAAACAATCCTCAGCAAAACAAATAAACAAAAAAGACCACTACCACAAAAACAACAAAAACAAAGCGGGAGGTATCACACAACAGACTTTAAACTTTATTATAAAACTACAATAATCAAAACAGCCTGGTATTGGTACAAGAACAGGCATATAGACCTAAAAGACTCCTAAAAGATCTAAAAATTGACCTCCCATATGACCCTGCAGACCTCCTACTGGGAATATACCCGGAGGAACTCAAGTCACTCTATGAAAAAGATACTTGCACAAGTATGTTCATTACAGCATTGTTCACAGTAGCAAAAACATGGAACCAACCGTGCTATCCATTGAAAGAGGACCGGATAAAACAAATGTGGTACATATACATGATTGAATATTACGTAGTCATATAGAAGGACAAAATGATGAACTTCACAGCAATCTGGACAGACTTAAGGTCTATAATACTGAGTGATCTATCACAGAAACAAGAAACAGGATAGAGATTCCAGAAGCAAAATCTCAACTTCTCAACCAACGCATCTTCAAGAAAGATTCTACCACCAACCATGGGGGAAAGGAGAACCTATTCAGTAAATGCTGCTGGGAAAACTGGTTGACCACATGCAGAAGATTAAAACAAGACCCCTACCTATAACCATACATAAAAATCAACTCTAAATGGATCAAAGACTTAAACATAAAACTTCAAACTATAAGAAGCTTTGAAAATGCCGGACACACCCTTATGGAAATTGGAACTGGCAACAAATTCCTGATCAAAACCCCAAGTGCCCATGCCGTAAGAGATAAGATAGACAAATGGGACCTCATCAAACTGACAAAGGTCTGCAAAGCCAAAGAAACCATCAGAAGAGCAGGGAGGCAGACCACAGACTGGGAAAAAATATTTGCCAACTGTATGTCTGATAAAGGCCTAACATCTAGGATTTACAAGGAACTCAAGTATGCTGAAAAGAAAAGAAAAGAAAAGAAAACAAAACCCCAGCCCCATTACAAAGTGGGCAAAAGTTATGAATAGATACTTCTCAAAAGAAGACATATGAGCAGTCAACAGATACATGAAAAAATGCTCAGCCTCACTAGTCATCAAAGGAATGCAAATTAAAACTACATTGAGCTACCACCTAACTCCAGTCAGGATGGCCATCATCAATAACTCAAAAACAACAGATGCTGGAGAGGATGCGGCAAAAAGGAAGCACTTCTACACTGTTGGTGGGAGTGTAAACTAGTACAGCCTCTGTGGAAAACAGTGTGGTGACTCCTAAAAGATCTAAAAATTGACCTCCCATATGACCCTGCAGACCCCCTACTGGGAATATACTCGAAGGAACTCAAATCACTCTATGAAAAAGATACTTGCACACGTATGTTTATTACTGTTCACAATAGCAAAAACATGGAACCAACCGTGCTACCCATTGAAAGAGGACTGGATAAAAAAAATGTGGTACATATACACGGTGGAATATTATGTAGCCATATAGAAGGACAAAATGATGACCTTCACAGCAATCTGGACAGACTTAATAATACTGAGTGATCTGTCACAGAAACAAAGAGCTGAGTATCACATGTTCTCACTCATAAGTGGACCTTGAACAATTATCGTAATACTATAAGAAAAAGATTGGCAGTAGCGGGAAACTGTTGGGAGGAGGGGGTAGGGGAAAGGAGGGAGAGGCGGGATTGGCAGTAGTGGGAATCTTCTGGGGGAGCGGGGCACATCTCATCAACAAGAGTACCTGCATAATGAACATTTGTATACCTAACCCTGAATTGTACCCCATATCTTTAAAATAAAAAATAAAATAATATAATTGAGTTGTGAAAGTAATGTACTATTTTAATTACTATGGTATCATAATTTATTTTGATTTGAAAAAGAACTTATCTTCACAAGTACTTTCATTTAAAAAGTCTTATTTTTGTTATTCCCATTTTATCTTTCCAACCTTTGGAATAGTTTTGCCAATTTAAAAAACATAGCAATTTTAAAAACTGGGGTTTCATTAATCTATGAAGTAATTCATGGAGGATCGACATCTTGACAATATTCTGTTTTTTCATCAAGTACAAAGTATGGAATTCTAAATTTTCAAGTCTTGTTTTATACTGCTCAGCAGTTTTACAATTTTATTTGTACAGGTTCACAACAGCAGGAGCTCTGTCTATCTTGCTCACGTTTATATTCCAGGAACCAAATACAAAATGTGATACATATGAGACAGTAAGTATTTGCTGAATAATAAACAGGTTTCCCACATTCCTTTTGAAGTTTATTCCTGGGTATTTTGCTATTTATTACCACCGAGCATACAACAATTTCCTATCATAGTTTTGAATTCACAACAATTTTGCATAGGAAAGATATTGATTTTGCATGTTTATCTCATGTATTGTCACTTTATTAATTGAAAACTTTTTTCAGTTGATTCTATTGGAATCTATTCTATTCTAGGGAGAGTTATCATCTTTCTTTTCTTTTGTTCACAATGACTTGACTTTTATTTCTGTTTTATATCTTATTTCATGAACCAGAACTTCCAGAACAATGTTAAAAAGTAGTAATAAGAAAAGGTATTTTAGCCCATACCTTAAGAAATAAGATAGACAAGTGGGACCTCATCAAACTAATGAGCTTCTGCAAAGCAAAAGAAACCATCAAGAGAGCAGGAAGACAGCCCACAGAATGGGAAAAAATATTTTTCAACTGTATATTTCACAAAGGTCTAACATCTAGGATCTACAAGGAACTCAAACGCGCTGAAAGGATAAAAACAAACAGGCCCATTAAAAAGTGGGTAAAAGACATGAGTAGACACTTCTTAAAAGAAGATATATGGGCAGCCAACAGACACATGAAAAAGTGCTCAGCCTCACTCATCATCAGAATAGTGCAAATCAAAACCACATTGAGATACCACCTAACCCCAGTAAGAATGGCCATCATTAATAAAACCAACAGCAACAGATGCTGGCAAGGTTGCGGAGAAAAAGAAATGCTTCTACACTGCTGGTGGGAATGCAAACTAGTGCAATTTCTTTTGGAAGACAGTGTGGCGATTTCTGAAAGAACTAGAAATTGACCTTCCATATGACCCAGCAGTTCCCCTATTGGGAATATACCTGGAGGAACTCAAATCATTCTACAAAAAAGATACCTGCACATGTATGTTTGTTGTAGTGTTATTCACAATAACAAAATCATGGAACCAACCATGCTGCCCATTGAAGCTGGACTGGATTAAAAAAATGTGGTATATACACAATGGAATATTACACAGCCATAAAGAAGGACAAACATATGGACTTCGCAGCAACTTGGATGGATTTAGAGTTGATCATACTCAGTGATCTATCACAGAAACAAAGAGTATCATATGTTTTCACTCATAAACGAACCTTGAACAATTATAATACTATAAGAGAGGGATTGGCAGTAGTGGGAAACTGTCAGGGGCGGTAGGATTGGCCGTTGAGGGAAACTGCTAGGGGAGGGAGGGGCATACCTTATCAACAAGGGTACCTGCATAATCAATGTTTGTATACCTAACCCTGAATTGCACCCCACATCTTCATAATAAAAAAAAGAAAAAAAGAAAAGGATTAGGATTCTAGTTTCTTTATTAGGTAAAATGTTGCTTGCTGATTTGAGATAATGTTATTTTTTGTATTAATGATGTATCCTCCTGATTCTAGTTTTTTTCTCTTTTTATAACATTTAAAAATTTTATTTTATTTTAAGATACAGGGTCTTGCTCTGTCTTTCAGGCTGGAGTGTAGTGGCATGATCATAGCTCACCGAATCCTCAAACTTCTGGGCTAAGGCGAATCTCCCACTTCAGCCTCTTGAGTAGCTGGGATTACAGGTGAACATCACCACGCCTGGCATATATATATATATATTAGTGTGTGTGTGTGTGTGTGTGTGTGTGTGTGTGTGTGTAGATACAGGGTCTTGCTATGTTGCCCAGCCTGGTCACAAACTCCTGACCTCAAGTGATTCTCCCTCCTTGGCCTCCCAAAGTGTTGGGATTACAGGTGTGGGCCAGGGCCACACTGGGATTACAGGTGTGAGCCACGCACTTGGCCCTAATTTTTCATAATGAAAAAAAAAAAAATTAGGAATTGTTTTCAAATGCTTCTTTGGCATCAACTATAATGGGTCAATGCTTTAAAAATTTGATCTGGTGATCAGCAGATATAATACATAGTGGTTATATTTTTAAATGCTACAGAAACTGGTCTATTAGCATTTTGCTTAGAATAGATCTATAGGTTTCTCTTTTGGAACTGTCTTTATGAGGTTTTGGAATCACATAGGCTAGTTTTATAATAAGTTGACTCAATTTCCTATTTTAATGTCAGTGTTCTAGAATCGTTTTTATAGCACAGGAATTTTTCATCCTTGAAAGTTTGGGGGAAAACCCATAAAACAATCTGGGCATAGACTGTTCTTTTTTTGGGTAATAATTTATTTGTTAATGTTTTCTGATTTCTTTCTTGGTAGTTAATCTACTCAGATTTTGAATCTCTTCTTAATTAAATTTGAAAAATCTAATTTGAAAAATTACATCCTTTGGAGACTTGTTTATTTAATAAAGAATTACACATTTATCAGCATAGACTCCTATGCGTAGATTTGCATTTCCACAGAGCAATTAAATACCTTAACCCAAAGATTGACTCTGTAATGCTGGTGAGATTTTTGAGTCATGTTCCACCTAGCGCATCTCAAAACACACACTCATGGAAACACTAGGAGACACACACTAGGTAAACACATTACTCTTTTGGAGAAGTGGTTGGTTCTGCCACAGACTGAATCCCATAACAAAAATAATGCTTCTGTCCTCACTCAGACCCCACTCTTGCTAGGCATTTGCCTCACTGATTTATCAAAAACTCAGATGAAGGATTAGGATCTCAGAGACCTAGGCCATCAGAGAAGGAAGATTTTTTGCCCACACACAAGGAGCTTAAGAAAGATGGGAACCTCCAACCTGGGGACGGTGATAGCAGCCATACCCGAGTGCCCGTACTAGGACAGATGGGTGCCTCTTGCCATCCATTTCTGGGTCTCTAGGACCAGGCAAAACAAAGCCGCGAAATCATGGAGCCATATTCAGCAGCATATTCACAACCAAATGCAGCAGAGGTCAGTAGAGGTCACTGTGTTCATCCTGCTCAGCTACGAGTTGAGTTCCCTCCGCTTGCCCAGCTCTAGTGACAAGTTGCTCATTCTATGTCCTGAGGCCATTGGTTCCATGAGGAGGCGACTTTACCTGCGTGTCTGTCCTTACTCAGGGCTGACTCTCACGCAGTGGCACTCCCTTGGTTCCAGGTCTGTCCTCTATTAATTCTAGAAATAGCTTCTCAGGGTTGTTTTCATAGGAAGGAGCAGAAGAAAACTCACATTTTTTTGAGAGTCTCTCATGTTCTGGGCTCTGTGAAATGCTTTCACTAGAGTTTCCCCTCATTCACTGGCCACAGCATCTCTATTAGGCAGGCATTAGAACTGAGCCAGACACATGAGTTCACCTTTTATCCATCCGTTTATTTGTTCTTTCAACATTTTTTTTTTGGATACTTATTATGAACTGGGTAGTCTGCTAGGCACTGGGGCTTCGTGGGTGCACTAGATGTGGTTTCTGAGCCCAAGTTGCTTAGAGTTCCCTGGGAAAGGACCAGAGCACTATGGGAGCCCAGAGGAGGTCTCTAATTCAGCCTCTGCAGGCAAGGAAGGCTTTCCAGAGAAGCGGATCTCTCATCTGAGAGTGTTCGAGTTAGCCGGGGCAGGTGAGTGCAAGAAGCCTAAAGACGTATAGCTGAGAGTTGTTGGGGGTGGGACTGGAACTCCAAAGCCATGGTCCCTCTCACTGCCACCACACCTCAAGGAGACACCTGAGCTTGGGAAAGCCCCATGAAGAAAAATTATAGAAACAACAACATCAAACAAGATTGGAGAAGTGAGGGAGAGAACTAAGCAAAGCCTTGGGCTTGCCCTGCTCATCCCTCACTCTCTGCCATCACCTGCCTGGCAAGAACCTCCACCCTAGCCCCCACTGCCCTGCTGGACTGACCCCAGAGCTGGTACTCAACCCAGCACCGTCAAGCAGGAACACAGAGAACCAGGGGGCTCCCTAAGTGTGGTTAAATGCACCCCTACTCCTCTTCCCCAGGGAGCCAGACTCCAGCTCAGCCAATGGACAGTGAGTGTCCTTGCACGACAGCCGGCTACCTAGCCTTCAGTCTAGGGATGCCACAGGACCAGCATGGAGCCTGGTCTCCTGACAGCCAGGTCAGGCCCTTCCTTCTGGTCTGTGCTACCCAAGTTCCCTGCTCTGGAGCTAAAGACTCAACAAAGATAGAGAATTTAGACCTCATACTCCAGCCTACAGCCCACCCAATGGGCAGTTCTGCCCTGGAGTCAGGAAGTGAACTGTGGGATCCTGGTCAGTCTAGCAGGCAGGTTCTAAATGTCAGTAATGACGAACCAAATGTTCCAAGAAAGTACACCTTCTATCGAGTACTTACTATGTGGGGATTTTTGAGGGATCAGTGGTACTTCTATGATGTCTGTAGGAGAAAGAAGGGAGCTGGATGCAGAATGGGGCTGGGAGAGAAGATGTGAGGTGGGGACATGAGCATCAAGGGCAAAGTGGCCACCACTGGCCCCGCCGCCTTTCCACCCTCCCATGCCCCACACATTCCTCTTCTCAAGCTCCTTTCATGGGAGTCTGCCTCAGGGCCTGAGCTCGGGTCAGGTCCCATCCTGTTCACCCCTCACTCCCTCACTCTGTCATCTGACTGGTCACCAAGTCCTGCTAATACCACTGCCGGTCTCCTCTCCCATGTGGCTCCTAAGTTCTTTTCCCCGGGTCATCTCCAGGCCTCATGCTAGGCCTATCCCCACCACTCCGTCCAGCTCTTTACTTCATTCAGTCCTGCTAGAAGGATTCTTCGAGAAAGCAAACCTGGCCTTGTCACCCTATTAAGACCCTGCAGAGGCTTCCTACTGCCTAGCAGGTAAAGTCCCGGCTTCCTTGCCAGGCATTCAAGGCTCTCATCCCTCCACCTCCCAGGGGTCTCTACTCTCAAGGTCAGACTACTTGGACTTTGCCTCCTACCCCTCTGCCTGACTTGTCCTTCCTCCCTCAGCTTCACCTGCTACTGCTTGTGCTTGTGCCAGGATCTCAGGTGCCACCTGATCCGGGAAGCCCTCCCTTACGGCTCTTGTCCCAGCCACTCCAAGTACCTACAGCATGAAGAGTCTCTCGAGTCTGAGACTCACACTGCACCCCACTGTAGAGGGCACGCAGGGCAGCTTAACTGACCTGCAACCCCCTTAGCAGTCCCCATCTCCTACCGCAGGACTATGGGGAAGCATATCGTCTCTCTCCTCTTCCCACCGCTTGGCCCCCATGGCACTCTGCCCTAAACTCTCCTCCTCAGATTTCTCTCCCAGTCAAGATGGTCAAAGGACTCATATTGTCTGCACCTTTTCTATATAAAAACCTGCTCTCCAGTAGAATCTGAAGCTTCCTCACACTTCATGGACAAAAGTCTGATGACGGCTTGGTTGGCTTCCAGAGAAATGGTGGTGGATATTCTGGCATGGGGAGTAGCCTTTTGGGGCACAGGCATCTCCCTGAAGTCCGCCTCGAGTGCATCATCCAATTTTTTTAATTAAAAATTTTTTTATTAAGGATAATACTTGTTCATATTTATGGGGCATATGTGATATTTTGTTACATCCATGTGTAATGATCAAGTCAGGGTATTTGGAGCATCCATCATCTTGACTATTTATCATTTCTACGTATTGGGAACATTTCAAGTTCTTTTTTCTAGCAATTTTGAAATATACAGCACATTGGTGCTATCATCAGTACACTCTGCTATCAAACATTAAAATTTATTCATTCTATCTAACTGTGTGTTTGTACACACTAACCATCCTCTCTTCATGCACCCTTAAAACCCCTTCCCAGCCTCTGGTAACCATCATTCTACTTTCTATCTCCATAAGATCAACTTTCTTAGCTCTCACATGTGATATTTGTCTTTCTGGGCCTAGCTTATTCTGCCTAACACAATGATCTCCTGTTTTATCCATGTTTCTGCACATGACATGATTTTATTCTATTTATGACTGAATAGTATTCCATTGTGTAACTACACCACATTTTCTTTATTTAGTCATCTGTTGATGGGACAATTAGGTTGATTTCATATCTTTGCTATTGTGAATAGTGCTACAATAAATATGGGAGTGAAGGTGTTTCTCTGATATACTGATTTTTTTTTCACATAAATACCCAGTAGTGGGATTACTGGATCATATGATAGTTCTATTTTTTTTTTTTAAGAAACCTCTGTTCTGTTTATTTCCATATTGGCTGTACTAATGTACATTCCCACCGACAGTGTATGAGTTCCCTTTGCTCCCCATCCTTGCCAGCATTTGTTATTTTTTTGTCTTTCTCATGATAGCCATCCTAATGAGGGTGATGTCTTATTGTGGTTTTGATTTGTATTTCATTGATGATTAGTGATGTGGAGCATTTTTCTGTTTATTTGTTGGCCATTTGTGTGTCTTTTGAGAAATGCCTATTTGGATCATTTGCCCATTTTTAAATCAGATGTTTTTTTTTTCTGTTGAGATCTTTGAGTTCCTTGTATATTTTGGATATTAATCCCAGTTGAATGAATAGTTTGCAAAGGTTTTCACCCATTCTGTAGGTTGTATTTGCATTTTGCTGATTGTTCCCTTTGCTGTACAGAAGTTTTTAGCTTGATATGACCCCCTTTGTTTACTTTTGCTTTTGCTGCCTGTGCTTTTGAGGTCTTATTCATAACATTTTTTTCCAGTTCAGTTTCTAAAGCATTCCCCTATAATTTTTTCTCGTAGTTTTACAGTTTCAGCTCATATGTTTAGGTCTTTCATCTATTTTGAGTGGATTTTTGTACAGGGCAAGATGTGGGATCTACTTTCATTGTTCTGCAGATGGATATTCAGTTTTCCCAGCACCATTTATTGAAGAGTAAAATGTACCTTTGCCAAAAATTAGTTGGCTGTAGACATGTGGGTTAATGTCTGGGTTTTCTATTCAGCACTATTGTTTTATGTGTCTCTTTTTATATAAATACCATGCTGTTTTGGTTACTATAGCTTTGTAGTATTTTTTGAAGTCTGGAAATGTGATGCCTTCAGCTTTGTTCTTTTTGCTTAGAATTGCTTTGGCTATTTTGTGGTTCCTACAAATGCCTGGGGACAGGTAGTGCCCCAGGGTCCCACCCACTGCAGTGCCACAAGGAGCCTCTCTAGCTGCCAAAACAGTCATGGTTGGTTGATGGTGATCACCCCATTCTGCTAAGAACGTTAAAGTTAGAATATTTAAAATTTCTGTGAAGAATGTCATTGATTTTTTAATAGGGATTGCACTGAATTTGTGGATTTTTTGGGGGGGCAGCATAGTCATTTTAACAATATTAATTCTTTGATCCATGGGCTTGTATCTATGTTACATTTTTTATTCAATGTAGAAAAAATATGAATACATTCATGTGTTCTCTTTTTTATTTTTGCTTATTTTTTTATTTCTTAGAAACCTTTTTATTTCCCATGCATGGCTCAAAAGCTTGAAATGCTGTGAGTATTAAACAAATACTTAGCAGAGAGAGTGTGAAGCCTGCTCGTTATTTTGTCAATTTTGGAGACTGAGCATCGATGCAGGTTGAATGGAGACTTTCCTGGGAACTAGAAATTCTGGGTGTCCCCTCCGTCCCCTACCCGGCTAGAGAAGCTTGCTCCCTTCTTCCAAAGCACAGCTCACAGAACAGGAAGAGAAGACTCCATGGCCACTGGGCGGAAGACTTTATAAAGAAGATGAGGGTGGTTTTTGAATGAGGTGAGAAGAAACGTTCCAACCGGAGAGAGAGTGGCTAACGCTGTCCCTCTCCCTCTTCCTCTCCCTCTCCCTCGCCCTGTGAGGAGCCGACCTACCTAAAGTACCTCTTCTCACTCACGCCTTCTGTGCTTCACTTCTGGGCGGCGAACACGCGTCTATGGCGCTGTTCTCTTTTTTTGTTTGGTAATTCCACATCATCAAATATTGACTGTTTTTGTACTGGGTGTCCTACCCGATTAAAAAAGAAAAAGAGGAAGGATGGACCTGGCAGGCAGTTCTTGTGTCATGCTATTGATATAAGTAAGAGTAATATCATATTTGTCTCTTTTTAAAACAAATAACCTAATTTTGGCAAGACTGATGCTTAAACTACTGCTTGCTGGCTCAGGGAAATGTTTTGCAAGTAGAAATTAATTCATTCTTTCCCTGAGAAGAATTTTAAAGTAAATACCCAAGTGATCAAGGAGAAAATGTATATTCCTTATAAAGGGTTAGTGCTGAAAGAAGATTGAGTGGTGGCTCCACTGAACAACAGTTCTGTATGTCCCAAAGAAGAAATGGGTCTAGTATTAACATAATCATGCTGAAGAAAAAATCCACACTCAGAAGTCAGGGTTCTTTTAAAAATCCATGTCGCAAGTAGAATCAATGATTATGTCTTTTGAATCTCATACTTTCATGAAATGGGCCAAACTCACAAATCGATGCTACACAATACAGTATTTTCATCACTTTTAGTTATAATGTACACTGTGTACAGAAGGACAAGAGTCACCTATCTTAAATACAGATGAGCAAATGACTTGTTAAAAACCAGAATCAGGACTTAAAAATAGAGCAGAAAATGCAAACGCAAAAAAAAAAAAAAAAAAAAAAAAAAAGATGCCACCTATAATGTGCAAAGTTCTGACCGATATTATGTGCCATAATTCATCCACCGATGAAGGCCAGGCGTGTGCACAGGGAGTGCCACACCAACCC
>CAUYQG010172078.1:0-50105 GCA_963574415.1 Tarsius wallacei
TCGCCAGAGCCCAGCAGGTCAAGGCTGCGGTGGCCGGGAGCGGCCACTGCACTCCAGTCTGGGCGACAGTGAGACTCCAACTCAAAAAAAAAAAAAAAAAGAAAGAAAAACAAGAAAAGACAAAAAAAGGAGGAGGGGGACAAAGAGGAGGAAAAAAAGAGAAAGGGGAGGAAGAAGGAGAGGAAGAGAAGCCGCTACCCCTGTCATAAGAGTCATTAGCAACGTACATGCCAAAAACTCCAGGACACAGCCCTGAAGCTCCAAACCCACATTTAAAAGCGGAGAAAGAGGCTGTTGCCTCTTCCAGGCAGCCCCTGACCCTCAGGGATGGACTTGGAAGGACAGCACTTGGCCACTCGAATAAATATGCTTTGAAAGCAAGCAGAAGACAAGTGTCCATGCGGAACTTTTCATAAAGTCACCTCAGACAGCCCAATCCTCAAAATCTCACCAAATTTTTGCCAGTGGACCCCAGCACTGCCGATCTGTCACCGTCTCTCATGGCATGGGGCTCCACCCTGCTGCCCCCACTGATGTGAGCCACAGCAGCTGCATACCAGAGAGTGGGAAGTGAGGGTGCTAGGCATCAGCCCGGGGTCACATCCATTTCATCACTTACGAGTGGCATGACTTTGGGC
This sequence comes from Tarsius wallacei, assembly GCA_963574415.1. NCBI lineage: Eukaryota > Metazoa > Chordata > Mammalia > Primates > Tarsiidae > Tarsius > Tarsius wallacei. The sequence continues at coordinate 639 of CAUYQG010172078.1, forward strand.
AAGGTACCCAGTGCTAGGGACGCTGAGGGCGACTGATACACAGATCTCTTGTCACTTCAGGTTCTGAACAGCTTGACAAGACAAGGAAGAGGCATGGAAGGGCAAAACCCAAGTTGTTACCGCCAAGGGCTGGAAGAGTCCCCCACGGGCCTGGGATGGGAATGCTGTCCTGGCAATGCCACAGGGGCTGCTTCACCAGTGGGGCTGCTGGGAGAGGGCCTGAAGCTGAGGACAGAGGACAACTGCACCCTGCATGTGGCTCACCCCCAAGGAGAGAAAGAGGGGAGTGAGTTTGCTCTTCTCCGGGGGCTGGCTTGACAGTAAGTGGGAACATGCGGAGTCACTGTTTCCTCAACACTTGGCCTCTTTGGGCTCATCTCCTCTGTGAAGTAGCGGCAGATTCTGTCCCCTATGAGTGTCTGCTGTGGATTAGATGCACGACCAGTGTTTCCTCCCATGCCTGGTAGACTCACTGCCCACAACTTTTGCTTGTTTTGCCTTCAATTGAGCATTCCAAATTCGAAAGTCAGAAACCGAAGATGCTCAAAAATCAGACAATTTTTAAGCGCTGACATGCTCCAAGGAAATGCTCCTTGGAGCATTCTGGATTTTAGATTTTTGGATTTGGGATGCACAACTGTTAAGTGTAATAGAACTGAATTCCTAAACACTTCCGGTCCCAAGCATTTTGGGTAAGGGACACTCAATTCGTGTTACTGAAAGCAAAGGGTTGTGTGTGGCTCTCATCCTGGAGTTTCTTTGTGTGGTGGACAGCCGTCTCCCATGGTCACATTTGGAACCAGTGAGACAGCTATAAACGTCCAAAATCTTGGGAATTACGACCTGGAAGGAAGTTGTCAGTACTTGAGCACAGCATGGGACTCTTACGTTGCAGGGCTGACATGGTGAGCATGGCACACAGGAACACATCCAAATAGCTAAAGAAATTTGGCTGCACATGCCACTAAGTATATGAGACATCCTCAAAGGTAAACCAACAATAGCTTTAAAACAGGAAAGGAAAAGAAAAATTTGGAACACCAGGTTTTCCTCTAGCATAAATCCAAGATTAGGATGCACGGAAGGGGCCATGAGCAGCTCCCACACCTCCATACAATCCTGAGATACTCACTCATCTACCCAGAGGCAATGGAATCAGTAGCCCTAAGCCTTCCTGATCACAGGAGCCCTGGATTCATTTAGCCCATACATATTCATGGCACGCCTGCTATGCTTCGGGTCCTCTGCTTGTGCTGGGGGGGCACAGCAGCGGCTGGCTTGATAGACAGAGACTCTGCCTTGCCCAGTCTTGCAGCTCTGCAGGGGTGACAGGTACCAATAAGGAATCCTTCAATGACTTATAGCAGCTGGGATGAGGCGAACCGGGTGAAGTGCCATGGCTATCATGGGGTATAACTGGAGGGCCGACATGGTTCCTGAGGAGCTGGCCATGGAGAGGGTGGAAGCTGAGGGGACAGGGAACTGCATGGGGAGTGCCCTGCAGACAGGAAGGACCGAGTGTCTGGGAGAGGTAGGCAGAGATCAGATGGGGTTGGGGTCTCTGGTGGCCAGGAGGACCTGGGGTCTATCTGAAAGGCCTGGGTGGCCACGGAAGAGCTTTTAAACAGGTGGTGATGTGATCGGATCAGGTCTGATCTGGCTGCAGAGGGAGAAAGCTGGTAGGGATGATGGAGCAAAGCAGGAGATTAGTTGGCAGGCCAGTGAGTGAGCTAGTAAGAGGCCATGCAGCTTGGAGAGGGGCTGGCTGGGGGCCAGATGAGGTGGGGAAGGAGATGCCAAGCAGAAAAGTGAGTCTGGGCTCAAGAAGTTGGCAATCATGTGAAACAGGCATGTGGCTTTCCCGCAGCACTGGGCAGCTTTTGATAGCTGCCTGTGATAGCCAGGAGGTGGCTAAGAGCAGGGCTAAGTGTGAAGGCCTGAGAAGCCCTTCTCCTCTGTGTTAAGTCATATACACCAACTACCTCCTGCCTGGGACGCTTGAACAGAATAAGCACTAGCTAAACGCATATGTAAAGAAATACATTTTTAAAAAAAGATTTAATACAACTTTTCAAAAATAGGGAGGAAGCTAATCAGGGTAATTAGGATTGAGAAAACAAGTTTTTCCCAGACAATATTTTAACATGAAAGAAGTGGAATGTGATGACTCAATTAGAGAAATGCCACAAACAACTTGTGCTGCAAGACTTAAGAGCATTAACCTGCTAATGAATGAGCCCCAGGGAAGTTTGGAGACAGGCCAGTCCAACACGAGCAAACACAGCACCAAAGGAGAAGCCTTGGCTTAATACTCATTCCTCTCCATACATAACACTCTTATCACTGTCTTCAAGTTCCCCTCATCTCTCAGAGCAATACAGCAAAGCCACTTCTACTGCGCTTCATGGGTTCAAGTCCCAACTCAATTGTATAGTAGCTGTGTAACCTCTGGCAAGGCAAGCTCCTTTGCCTCTCTATGTCTCAGTTTCCTCATGAGGAAATGGGGATGATTATAGTACCTCTCTCATAGAACTGTTGTGATAAACTGTTAATACGCACGAAGTACTTAGGATTAAATATTGAGTTAATATTTGCAAACCATTTATACAAGTGATGAACATTTAAGTGCCATTTGAGTGTTGTCTTTTTTGTCATCACTGCCAGTGGATGAAAAGGGATCACAGATGCCCCTTTGTGAACCGCAGCACTCAGTGTTCTTTACATAAACCAGATCTGGCTCATGTCCTCCTTGGTCCCAGTGAAGCAAGAGTTTTGGGTTTCTCTTGGTGGGCTGTGCTCTGCTAAGCAGGAGGTGGTGGTCCAGTCTCACTGTCCAGACTCCCGGGTCATGGGCACGGATGACATCCTGGCTGAGCTACAGCAGCACTGGGGAGTGTCTACTGACACAGAGTCTCCAGTCTTTTGAATCAGGAGTATAATTAGAAGCCCCTCCAGATGCTGTGGGCTTCCTTCATCTGGCTCTCCCCCATCTCTCTTCCCATTGTGAAGCACATTCTCCTACCCCACTCAGGCCACTGGCCCCCTGTGCCCTCTGAGCCAGGTTCCTTCAGCTACTTAGACTCCCCATGACCCTGCATCCCTCTGCCCATCGTTGCATCCCTCCTGACACAGAGCATATGTGATGGTTCCACCTGCTCTGTCCCTCCTACCTGAGCTCTTCGAGAGCAAGGCTGCTTCTCTTGCCTTCTCTGCTCTAGAGCACGCTGAAACAGGCACTTAGTAAATACCCGTTGACTGGACAAATGAATTGTCATCACAAGTGTTTCCGATGGAAAATGAGTGTCCTCTCTCAGACCAGGCCTGGAAACTGTCTTCCCAGGGAGTTTTAACAACAATCTGAGCTGGGCTTGGTGGCTCAGCCTGTAATCCCGCGCCTTTGGGAGGCTGAGGTGAGTGGATTGCCTGAGCCCGCGGGTTTGAGACCCGCCTGGGCAAGCGAGACCTCATCTCTACAATAAATAAAAAAATCAGCCGGGCTTGGTAGCGCGCGCCTGTAGTTCCAGCTACTTGGAAGGCTGAGGTGGAAGGATCGCCGGAGCCCAGCAGGTCGAGGCTGCGGTGGCCGGGAGCGGCCACTGCACTCCAGTCTGGGACAGAGTGAGACTCTAACTCAAAAACAAAAACAAAAACAAAAACAACAATCTGTCCCAGGTCTTCAGGTTAGGGTAGTGTGTCAGAGCTTGGGATGGGCCTACCAGTAATTTCAAAAGGAGATCTGTACCTTACTTGCATCAGAATCTCTTCTAATGCTGATTAAAAATGCAAGTTCTCAGGGCTTATCTTAAATCTCCTAGGTCAGAATCTCTGGGTGCCAGGGAGAGGTCCAGGAGTCTGGATTTTACCAGCTTCCTGGTGATACGCATGAGAGTCCTGATCCAGCTGTGGTCATGCTCCTGGCATATAAGAATTCTGTGGATCTGAACTACTGTCCAAAAATACTTCACTTTTCCTGGCTTCTGTTGCTCAACAAATGGGTCTTGGCCAGAAACAGAATATGGCAGCTCTCTGAGGGGTCATCTCTGGGAAAAGAGAGGTTGTGAAGGCCATTAGCACCCCACAGCCTGGGCTCTGGTGGCATTTAAACCTGGCAGGCAGGCAGACTATGGGCAGACAGACACAGAGTCCCTTGAAGAGCACGTATGTGCTGGGCATATACCTTGCTTCTAGATTGGGAAGGTAGCATGGAGCGTCACAGTGTGTTGGACTTGACTATGAAAGAAACCAATACCTAAGGAGAGCAAAGGACTTCAATTTACTCACATTCCTAGACATGGGCTGCTACACTGCCCTGTGTAGACCAAGTGGTCACAGGAGAACTGAACAGCAACCAAGACAGCTGTTGGGTGCAACAAAACCAACCCAGGGGTCTGTGGAGCCTCCCAGAGCCCTGGCTTGTGCCTGCCAGCCTGCGGTGTACTCACCTGGCATCACCCCCTTGATGTCACTCTCGGGGCTCATGCAGTTCTTCTGTGTGAAGTGCAGGATCAGCCTCTTGGCAGACTCAAACTGCTGGGTAGCCATCAGCCACCGGAGGGACTCGGGGAATATCCTTCAAAGACACAAAGGGAGTCGGTGAATGTCTTCTGATTCTGCAGGGCACCAGGACGCGGCAGGCAGGGCACAGTCAGTCTCCACTCATGGGCTTGATGGTTCCACGAGTGCTCATGATGTCTGTCAGCCTAGTCAGGGAGAGAAGGCTGTGGGCACCAACATGTTCTCAGAGTTCTTTAAAAAAGTATTGAGACTTTAAAAATGCTTAACACAAAGTTAAACACCATGTGTTCTCACTCTATGTGGAAGCTAAAAAGTTGACCTCCTAGAAGAAAAAAGTAGATCAGAAGAATACTAGAGGCTGGAGAGGATAGGCGGAGGCGGGTAGGGAGATATTTGTTAGGGGACATAGAATCACAGCTAGATAGGAGGAATGATTTTTAGTGTTCTATAGCACTGTAGGATGACTATAATCAATAGTACTATATAGTATCAAGTAGCTAGAAGGAGGATACTGACTGTTTGCATCACAAAGAAATAACAAATATTGAGATGATGGATATGATAATTATACCGATCTGATCACCATACATTATATGTGTTGCAACATCATGATGTATCCATGAATATGTACAATTATGTATCAACTAAAAGCATTTTTAAAACTTAAAAAAATGTGGCAGATATGAACAACATTCTACCTTTTCAAAATAACCATAGATCTCAAACCCATCTGTAAACAGTTCATTGAAGGCTGCTGCTTTTGTTATATTTTGTCACAAAAAACAAATAGTAACCGGATGATCTACTTCCATTTTGCTGCTAACTGCTTGACACTTCTCTCTGAGATGATGCAATGGTTTTCAAGTTTTTTAAAAAACTTAATTTTTTCCACTCAACTCTCACTTCACAGGTTTTCACGTTTTATCAGCAACAGAATCTTTATTTTTTAAAGAAAAAATCTTGTGAGAATCCCGAATCGAAAAATATCTAGTGTTTTATTATCAATCAATATTGTAAATGTACACTTATGATGATATTTACAAGTCACACAAAGAGAACAATGTGAATGTAACAGAAGTTGATCTGCTATTTCTGTAAAAGTCCAATAGTCAATGTTTTAGACTTTGTAGGCAAAATGGTTATAACTCCTCAATGCTGCCTTGCAGCCCAACACATATGGGAGTGGATGTGGCTATGTGCCAATCATGCTTTATTACAAAATGGGCAGCAAACCCCTGAGTGAGAGAGAAAGTGGAAAATTGAAGTTCAGGATGACAGTCCTAGCCTTTTGTAGCCCTCAGTTTTGTAGTTATCACTCTATTTTATTTTAGTTACACAGTATCAACAAAGTCATGACTGACACTGGTAAGAGGTAATTGTAACTACCTACCACCTGGCCTCCAGACTCAGGAGAATCTAATGAATACAGTAGCTAGAAAAAGTATTAGTGGTGCAGCAGTCTGAATGCTGGTAACTCCCACCCCCACCCAAATTCATATGTTGGAAATAAAATCCTAGTGTAATAGCATTAAGAGGTGGGGCCTTTAGATGGTGATTAAGGTTGAACATAGCTGCCTTGTCCCTTTCCTCATGTGAGGGCACTTAGAAGGTGCCATCTATGAGGAATGAATCCTCATCAGACACTGAATCTGCTGATGCCTTAATCTAGGACTTCTCACTTCAAGAACTGTGAGCAATAAATTTCCATTGTTTATAAATTACCCAGGCTAAGGTATTTTGTTATAGCAGCAGGAACAGACTGAGACAAGTGGAAAATTTTTATTTCAAAGTCCCATCACTAGTGATATATAATAACTACTGTCTCTCCTTTACCTATTTTAACAAAGTCCAAATTTATATTTGCTTGTTACTGCATTTTACAGAGAGCTGGGCAGTTTCCCACTGAATTTGGTGGCACATTTGGGATGGTCTGTTCTGAATGTGAACTCACCCTGGGAGGCCTGGGGAGCTGCTTGGTGAGGTCAAAGCTGTCCTGCAGGGCAGCTGCATGGAGTGCGGGAGGCTATGTATTATGGATAGAAAGTCTGAGGACATCTCACACAGGACCCACATCCACACGCATGTTCCAACCTGTAGGACTGAGCTTGTTTGTTTTTAAGACGAGATTTTGCTCTGTTGCTCAGGCTGGAGTGCAGTGGTGTGATCATAGCTCCCTGCCGCCTTCAATGCCAGGGCTCAAGCAGTACTCCTGCTTTAGTCACCTGGCTTTTTTTTTTTTTTTTGTAGAGATGGAATCTCACTATATTGCCCAGGCTAATCTCAATTTCTGGGCCCAAGTGATCCTCCTGCCTCAAAAGCAGGCTGGGATTACAGGAATGAGCTACCACACCTGGCCACTGTTTTGATCTTTATTATTTCTTTCCTTCTACTAATTTTGTGTTTGGCTTGTTCTTGCTATTCTAGTTCCCCAAGACACATCATTAGATTGTTTATTTGAAATATCTCAAATTTGTTGATGCAGGTGTTTATGGATATAAATTTGCCTTTTGCTGGTGCTTTTGCTGTGTTGGTATGTTGTGTTTCTATTTTAATTCATTTCAAGGAAGTTTTTAGTTTCCTTCTTATTTTCTTTCTCTACCCATTAGTCATTCAGGAGTATGCTGTTTAACTGTCATGTATTTGTATAGTTTCAAATGCACCTCTGTTATTTATGTCTAGTTTTATTCCATTGTGGTCAGGTCAGATACTTGGTATGACTTTGATTTCTAAAAATTTTTTGAGACTTGATTTATGTCCTAACACATGGTCAGTTTGGGGGAAACTAAAAAGCTTCTGTACAGAAAAGGAAACAATCAACAGACTGAAAAGACAACTTACAGAATAAGAGAAAATATTGGCCAGTTATTCATCCGACAAAGGATTAATATCCTGACTCAAGAGCAAAAAAATAAAAAATCTGATTAACACATGGGCAAATGATCTGAATAGGCACTTCTCAAAAGAAGACATACAAATGGCAAACGAACATAGGAAAAATGTTCAACATCACTAATCCTTAGGGAAATGCAAATCAAAACCACAGTGAGGTATCATCTCACCCCATTTAGGGTGGCTATTATAAAAAAAAAAGACAAAAAGAACAAATGCTGGTGAGGATGTGAAGCAAAAGAACTCTTACATATTGTCGGTAGGAATGTAAACTAGTAGAGCCACTACAGAGAACAGTGTGGAGGTTCCTCAAAAAAAACCCCAAAAAACTACAAACAGAACTACCATATGGTCCAGCAATCCCACTATTAGATATATGTCCAAAGAAAAAGGAAATCAGTATTATCAAAGGGACAGTTGAAACCCCATGTTTATTGTAGCACTACTCACAGTAGCTATGATATGGCATCAACTAGGTGTCCAGCAACAGATGAATGGATAAAGAAATGCGGTATGTACATATATGCAATGGAATACTAGTGGGCCATAAAAAAGAATGAAATCCTGTCATTTGTGGCAACACGGACAGAACTGGAGGACATTATATTAAGTGAAATAAGCCAGGGGCAGAAAGTTATGTTCTCACTCATATGTAGAAGCTAAAAAAATATTGAAGTTGGATAGGGAGACATTAAAGGATACAAAATGATAGTAGGTAGAGGGAATAAGTTCTAGTGTTCTATAGCATTGTAGAATGACTATAGTTAACAATAATATATAGTTTCAATAGCTAGAAAGAGGATATTGAATGTCTGCAACACAAAGAAATTATAAACATCTGTGGTGATGGCTATGCTGACCATCCCGATCTGATCACTATACATTATATGTATCACAACATCAGTATGTGCCGCATGAATTTGTACAATTACTATGTGCCAATTTAAATTTTTTATAAAGGTAAGGCCCTGCATTATGCATACCAAGTAGACATGTTTGGTATTAGAATTCCCTCAGTCTAGGCCCTGAATCTCAGAGATTCAGTTCTGCTGCTCCTCTTTCTTGTCTGGGCCTGCAGAGCCCTTGCCCTTCAGAAGATTCTTTCCTGGTTCCAGGTTTGAAAGCCTGGTGGCAGAGAACAGAGCTGGCGAGGGAGGGCTCGAGTGCAGCCCAGGGCACACAGGCAAACAGGCCTCGGGGATGCTGTTGCTTCCCTGAGTGACCAGTCCCTCTCCAGCTCGTCTTTGTACCTCTAAATCGGGTCCACAGTCAAGAGATTTGGATAACTAAAAACTGACAACAAGAAATAAATGTCCTTATGAGAAGGGACAAAGAGCATTTTCTTTTTCAGAAATTTCTTTTTCAGAATTTTCTTTTCAGAAAATCTCTGAGAATTGCACAGCCTGTGGAAAAGGTTTCAAGATAGCACTATTTACGATGGCATGGTGTGACTTTAGGATTTAAGAAGTGGGTGTGGACCTCTTTTGGAGCTTGGGCTTTCATTGGGTCTCCAAGTTATATTTTTCTAATATGTACTAAGTATTGTCACTATAAATCAATCTCAAGTGGATACAATCCTGATCTCACGTCCTGCAGAAGGAGACCTCTTTAGAAAAACATAAACAAAGACACACGTGCGCTCACGCACACACACACACTCAACTTTTGGACTTTTGTGGTCTGGGTAGAAGGCTTTGTGGTAAGGCATGGTGGGTGATCCTGGGCAGGTAGTACAGGGGCTGGCCAGTAACAGCTCTGGGGAGGCAGTGCTCCATGTGGAAGCACTACTCTATCATCTGGGAAGAAGAGTGGCTACTGGTCAGGTCAGTGTGTTGGGATACGTGGGGACAGGTCCCAGAGGTGAGGCATGGAGGAATGGGGGCATAGGACAGTGTGTTGTGTCTACAGAGTTGCAAGCTGATAACCCAGAATGACAGGAATGAGGAAAGATAAGGAGCTGAGTGGAAGGCATGGCCCAGGCATCAGGAGATCCTCAGTGCCATGGAGTCTCATGGGCAGCAGCCATCTGATGGAGTGAGCACTCCCCAGAGTCCTGGGCATAAGATGACAGGCATACTCCCCTTAGCCGCACAGCTCTGTCTCCAGTGGCAGACACCATTGTAAACCTCCTTCCCCATGGCGGGACTTATGATCAACAGCCACCATTCTACCAGTTTCCCATGTGTTTAATTCTTTCAAGCTCAGTATGTGGTAGTACTATTATTATTCCCACTTTACAGATGGGAAAACTCAGGCAAAGAGAATTCAGGCATGTTGCCCAAGATTACACAGCTATTCAATGGCAGGGCTGGGATCTGAGCCCAGTCAGTCTGACTAGAGGGTCAGTGGACACAGCAGAGTAGCAAGCCCAGATTGTCTCAATGACACTCCAGCAACTGAGGTTTGGGAAGTACTGTTCTAGCAATGCTTCCTCAGGCGTTCCAGAATGCCACAAGCCCAGAGGGCGTGTGTTGGGAATACTTAAGTTTTACGATGCTCTCCATGAATTTAAATTTGCTGCAAAGTCATTAAGAACTCATTGGACTGTCTGCCTATGAGCAAGCCCAAGATGGCTGTTTTAGTTTGGATAATGTGCAGTGTGGCCACATTATGGAAACTTAATGAAATCTCTGCTGACATAACGTAATAATGCCAGGCAAATTACAAAGTCAGCCAACAGCCCAGGACCTGGGAGGAACACAGCTGAACCTCAGAGAAATTGATAGTTTTCAACAAAAAAATCAGAAAGCATGGTGGGCAGCTGGAGACTGTCTGCCTGGTGCATCCTCGCTTGAGATGGCCAAAAAGTGACCTTGAGGATGACTTCTGCAGACATAAAGGTGACTGGCATAAAAGCCACAGAGGCTTCCCTGGCAGAAAGCTTTGCAGCTGATGTCAGAGAGGCAGATATCAGGATGGCAATGATTTTTGTTTTCTCAAATCTTTGTCGTTGTCTGTTATCTTGACCTGTCACTGAGGTAAGAGGAGGAGGGTAAGCTGGAGAGGCCTAGGTACCAGAAAGGAAGTTGGATCATGGAGAAGATGGCTGGCCTGGACCCACAGAAGCAGAACAGGGCGTCTTCAAAGCTGGAAGTATTTACTTCTGTACTGTGTGGTAGTACTATGATCATTCCATTTTACAGATGAGAAAACTCAGGCAAAGAAAATTCAAATACGTTGTTCAGGTCCAAAGGCAGAGCTGAGATCTGAGCCCCAACAGTGTGACTTGAGAGATTTGTAGGCTGGGAAGACCTACAGGAGCTTGTCCTTCACACCTGACAAGTGAGCACTCCAGGCCAGGTGGTTCATTGATCTCCAGGGCTTCTGCGGGAAGGATGTGGGCAAAACTAAGTCTCCACAGGCCCTGCTCAAGCTTAAGCCCCACAAGAGGAACCAGAGGCATGGCAAGGACAAAGAGCCCTGATGGAGGCAGAATGGAGGATATTTTTCTCTTTGCTTCTGAAGAACTGTTCAGGACAAGGACACTTCCTAGAGCAGAATGCTCCAGCTGTGATCACTCAGGATGAGAAGGAGCAGGCAGAGGCGCTGCTGAGCTGTGTGTGTCCAAGGTCCTCCCAGGGTAAAGAGAGGCAGATATCCACCTCCCCACTAAGCATGCTGCAGCATCCCCAGGCAAGGGCCACCACAGCAATGAGGGGCCGCGAAGGCTCATCATTCACCTGTGTAGGACATTGGCTACCTGGTGGCTCTCATCACAGATGTTTGCTGATGGACTCATTACAGATATCGTGCTGAGGTGGGGGTGGGTAACATAAGGAAGCATAAGCCAGCACGTGCAGCACTTTTAGCTCACCCACAAACTGAGACTGGGCACAAACCTGCATTCCCAGCAGCACATCCGGGCAGCTGCCCTTGGTGGGCTCCAGGTCAATGCTTCAACCCTTCTTGGCTTGGCAGATACTCTTTCCTCCTGACAACAGCATGTCTAAGAGACCTTTTGCCCCAAGATGGATGACAGATTGGACCCAAGTCCTTTTCAGAAACATGTTTGGGATGATTAGAAGACCCACGATCCCTTGTTCACAATTCCAGAAGCCTAAAAGCCTTTTTGTTGAACTCAGCAATAACCCTGAGCTGGCCCAAGCTCAATGGAGGCAGAACCTGGTCTGGGTTTGGGCATCCTTAACCCCCTTTCATTCCTCCACTTGGAACCCCCCCAGACCTTTCCCTGCAGAATATCCACATGCTGGGTGGCAGAGTGTGGCCACAGGCCCTGCTGGTGCTCAACATGACCCCATATGTCAGATAAGCCATGGGGTTTTGTGTGGCCAACATGACAGTGAGCGTTGGGCACTTGCTGGTGCGGCTCACCTCGCATCACTGTCCCAGCAGTGGTCAGAGGTGGGTGACTGCCAGCAAGTTACAGGTTAGGAAACTGGGGTCAAATAGTCTGGCTGTGAAATGAGTATATAATTAAGCAAATCACAGATAAATCTATTTTCTACTTAAAATGAAAATATGACAGATTACATCAGTGGATGAATGGATAACAAAATGTATCTCTCCTTGCAATGGAATGTGATTCAACCTTAAAAGGAAGGGGATTCTGACACATGCTGTGACCTGGATGACCCTTGAGGACATTATGCTCAGTGAGATAAGCCAGTCACAAAAGAACAAATACTGTATAATGCATATGAGATCCCTAGAATAGGCAAATTCATAGAAAGTAGAATGGGGGTTTTTGGAGGCTAGGGGGATGGGAAGTTGTTGTTTAACGGGGACAGAGTTTCAGTTTGGGAAGATGAGAAAGTCCTGGAGATAGACGGTGGTGCTGGTTGCCCAACAGTGTGAATGAATGTGGCCACTGAGTTGTACACTTAAAAAATGGCTAAAGTGGTAAATCTCATGCATTTTCCTACAATTAAAAATGTATTTTACTATAATTAAAAAAATTTCAAGTGTATTTTACTACAATTAAAACATTTTTATTATAATTTACTACAGTTAAAAAAATTACAGAGAAGACAAAAGAGGCCCTCTTGGACCTCTCACCCCAGTTCCAGTGTCCCAGCTTTGCCCTTCCCACTTCCCTTCCTCCCTCTCATACCACGCTTCAGGGCTAATCCCTCCTCAGACTGGCGTGGATTTGCCCTCCTGGTGGGTGTCAGACTTCCCCTAGTGGGGACTGAAGTTTTACACGCTGTGGCGATTCTAAAGAATCACACTGTTGTCATGCAGAAGTACCTGTGACCTCCTTTTAATTACTCACCAGGGAAAGACAAAGTTACAAAATGGAACCGCAGTCAGAAGGGCATCTGGCTTTGCCCTTATCCCAGCTCTTCCCTATATAGTAGTGAAACTAAGCCGGGCAGTACCAACACACTGCCTGGGGCCACATTCATGGCAGAGACAGACAGAACCTGGGTGTTAGACCCCTAGACTAGTAGAGTTTTCTGTGATACGATGTTTATAATATTGTTAAAAAGCAGGGAAAATGTTCTAGAAAGATTCCCACCCAAATTTTCTACAACGAAGTATTGCTTCCTAGAGTTCTATGGAAAATTTATTTATGTGGAATTCTTTTTCCCCATGGTATCATGGAAATGAGGTTACTGTATCAAGACAGAAAAATGTCTCCATGTTTCCTTAATTAACACCACGATGTTGTGGCACCTCAATGCTGAGTGTAAGCATGCAATCTAAAGGAGGGCCCTGTTTCTCATCTTGTACTTGACGCATCACATGCTTTTCAGACCATAGTAAGTTATGGTTTAATGGTAAGGCATTGCTTCTGGCACACATTCCTATTTCTGTCCATTTTCCTGGAGTGGAGATTTGGCCAAGTCTCAGGCCCATCCAATTTACATTTCATGGATCTGTTTTACATCTTAGTCCCTGTAACCTGTAGGATCACTCATTAGAATCTGTAATTAAACCTCAATACTGTGATATATGAGGTGGTCTTTTCTTGACATTTAAAAATAAATTATTTCTCTATCCAGTCCAACTGGAGAACCTGACATAGACAAGAGTACTTTGTCAGCTGTTTTCCTGCCAATTCATATAACACTTGCTCTGAAAAAATGCCAGTGTGGCAATTCTCTGTATAAGAAATATGTCTATCCTCTACTATACTATACCAGCATGTTTACGCATAAAGAAAATACGGGAAATAAGACTAACTTTAATGCTTATTAATTTTACCCTCAAGTCATTCCTTTATTTGTTATTTGAAGTATTTAGCTTTAGGACAAAACCTGTGCAGATAGGCACGTCATCCTGACTGTTTGGTTCCATGTGACATCATTCACGGGTTAAATGTGTACTGGGAACCATCCACCTGCCAGGGACGGGTTGGTGTGAAGAGAAGCCCACTCGGTGTTGGGGCTTGGAGAGCGCAGTGCCTAGCTGGGAAACATGTGCATTAATAAGTGCCTGACAAGGAGAAGCTTCTGTCAGACAGGCCTCCCCAACACCACAGGAGGGACATGAAGCAGGGCTGGGGAAGGGAGGAGGGTCGCGAGGCTTCATAGAGACAAGATCTCCATGGATGTGTTGCAGATTGTGCCAAGGGAGCTTCCGACTTAAAGAGGCAATTCTAGCTTCTGAGGCTTTGGAGTATTACCGAATGCTGTGAGAATCTGATGAGAATCTCAAAAAATGAAATCAAAGGCTAGAGTTGAATTAAATACCAGATAGGGGAATATCTAGTTTCTGCTTCAAAGACTTGCAAAAGATATAGCCTTGGATCCTGTGTATAAGCTTCCACTTGCATTTTTTTTTTAAACTTTAATTCTGTTTGGAGTAAAAAAAAAAAAGGTGAGAAGGTTTAGTTTAGGATATAGCAAATGGGTAATTTTTAAAAAAAATTCAAGTTTATGATATTCATTATACTTAGGAATTTAGAGAGAAAGGATGACTTTTATGAAATCAAATGAAGATTGGCCCTGAGGATGATCAAACCTCAAGGTTTTCCTAAGGCGAATGGACTCCTTGAAAATTTCTTGGTAGAAAATGTTCCTTCATAATTTAAATGACCATCTTACTGATTTATTTGTCACATAAGCTCAGAACTTTGTGTCTCACTGTCTTTCAAAGTGATATATCCCTAGGCTCTGTAATTCTGCTCTGGAAAAAAATGGAGGGAAACTATCAGGAGCCCTGGGTTTGTATACTGGTTTTATGGCCTTAGGCAAGTCATCTTATTTCCTTGAGCCTCAGTTTCCCCACATGCGTAGATGAGGGCGAAATGACACCAAGGCCTTGCCTAGCTCTGACACTCTCCATCTAGATTTAGGGCTAATGGTCACTGCTCTAAGGTTTCCGCCAAGTACAATGGAGCCAGGACCTAAGACATCTTCAGAGCCTTTTATGATGAACCAACTTTGAGTGTGTAATAATTGGGATAAATTTAAACCATTTCTCAGTTCATACTAAAAGCAGATGAAGCCTTGGGATTCAGCTAAAGTGCAGATTCAACTACCATCTGCAACCCTGAATGTAGCTGGGTTAACTTTCTCTACGTTCTCTCCCCTGCTCTTTTCACTTTTTTTTTTTGTTTCTCCATGAAAGCAATTATTAGGCTGCAGGAAATAGAAGGTACACATGGTATTCAAAATATAATGTGGCAGGGGAAATTAATTTGGCATTTTTGTAACTGATAAAAAAAGGGTCATGCTGCAAAATAAGGTGAGAGATAAGTGGGCAGAAGAACAGAGGGTCTCTGTTGCTTATTTTTCTAACAGCAAAAACAGAAGGGACTGTATGGAAACCTCTGTGTTAGCAGCCGGTCTTGAGGAGTCCAACCTGCCTTCTCCCCACCTGCTGGTTCCAATCCTGGTGACAAATAAGCTCATGGCCACAGTGTCCACTCATGGTCAGGGTGGCTTCCCTACTAGGCCTAGCTCTGGAAGGTGGCCTCTTGCCGATGCCACACACATCTTTTTCCCCAACTTTAACCGAGATGAATCACGATGTGTTAGCCAATTCTGATGGCTGAGTGAGGCCGTCCTGACCCCCTGCCAAGGACTGCCACCCTTTGGGTACTGGCTGCATGCTTTGCCAGCATCCCTAAGGCCAACTCAATGGGTGAATCAATCTACTCATGTGTCCTTCAAGTGTTTGGGCAAGAAAGAATGGCTATACCTGCTGGATTTCATATATATATATATATATATATGTGTATATGACTATATATATATTTATAAAAAAGTAAATAAATACTTGAGGCATCTATTAAAGTTATCCCCAAAATGACAAGAAGCAAAATTAATTAATCTACTTGACAATTTTTTTTTTAGATTAGAAAATATAGTTTATTTAGAAAGTAAATTAGAGACAGGGAGAAAGAGGAGATTCACCTCCCCAAGGTAGGGGAGGGGACAAAAGCCAGGAATCATGGCGACAGCCATAGCTCAAAGAGCACATGGCCACATCAGAGTCTAGCAGGGCAATGGCCATGATGACCTAGCAATGGCTAACAAATTTTTATTAAGCCCCTATTAGGGTAGGTTCTGATACCCTAGTGATTTTAGAAATGTTTTTGCAAATGTTAAACAATATGCTAAATAAAAAAGAGGACATAGAGAATTCCTCTTGGGAGGGAAGAGTCACTGTTCCCAGTGGCCCAGGGCCTCCCCTTGCCGGGCATTCTGGGTACATCCGGGGGTCAGGAGAGCCACGGCTTGGTGGGAGAAGCTCTGAAGTCCACCTGCTGGAATTCAGTCCCTGGCCCCACTTAACAGCTACAGGACCTTAGCCAATCATTGCATCTCTCTGTCCTCAGTTTCTTCATTTGCACTGGAGGCCATCCTAGTGTCCACTTCAAAGGGTCTCAGGGGAGCTTTGTTGAAGCAGCTAAGTTATGTAAAGCGCTTGGCAGGGCCTGACTAGGAAATAAACCTTCAAGAAGCGTCACAAATCATTCATTATTCTGGCTGAAATATTTTCAATGATATTTACAAGAGCCAAAAAATTGGAATTGTATTTTTTTTTTAAATGGGCATTTATCTAACCTGAAGCCATTTGTATGTTTTATAATGGCTTTCCTCCTGAAATGTTAAAACCCTTTTCAGCATGTTCATTTCTTCCTAGGGGTTTCTGGGCATCCCACCTCTGAACTGTTTTCCTCCCAACCAGTGTGTCCTTGGTGGTGGCACCCTCTTATATCCTCTGCTGCAAAGGCTAGCTTTTCATTTAGGAAACTGGTACTATTATTTACTCTCCAGTGTTACACAGTGCAGACTGAGCTTTCTATAATTTCCTCATTATTTCCCACACGGCTTATTATCTTCTTATTGCTTTCCCAGATGCTTTTGACGATTATGCTGATTGCCAACAGCTCTTTTCTCTTCTTGTCACAATGAAATTCCAACTGAACAGAGTGCAGTTAATAATATACCATTTTTACACATATCCAACACATCTGCTGTTTTCTTTCCAAATGGTTCACACAGAACACACGCGTCAGGCAAGTCCAAGATAAGTCTCTTTCCTTACTAGGTACATAATTGATTCAAAATCTTAGAAGAAGGTGCAAGAAAACTGTACCCAATGCCCCCTGCAGGTTTAGAGGGACATATTTGGGAGTGGAAAGCACTTTGAGAGCAAGAAACCCTGATGCCACCCATGAGGAGGTCAGGTAAGCAAGGCGGGGACACATTCCCTTCCTGTGAATCTGGAACATGGCCACGATTGATGACTCCAAAAGGTACCTGCCTATGTGTAAATCCTCCTAAGGCAGACAAAATGGTTAGATTCAGGACCAGGCTTTTTTACTTGTGTTCATCACTTTCAGGAATATCTATGATTTCTGCCATCTGAGAGGGTCAAGGCGACATCTGCCTTTGCTGTGGAGTTGGACTGGGCAACCCAATCTCACTGACCCTTCAGGGACAGACAGCCCCTGTTCCATTTCACCACAGAACCTCAAACCTACTTTAATTTACAAAAAGCATGCGTTCTACACCACCGACTCAGAGATTTTCCTTTTGCGTCTTCTTAACATCTTTTTCAGAGCATATAGGGCTCTATATTCAGTATGCAGGAGGCCTGGCTCTTTCCTTGATTGTGGGCAACCTGGCACATGCCTGTGCTCCTCCAGTTCAGGGCTCAGCGGCACCCTGAGAGCTTCTTGAAATGCAGACTGCTGGCCCTACCCATAGACATTCTGATTCAGCAGGCTTGGGGGACTGGTTGGAGAGTCTGTGTTTCCAGCAAGTTCCCAAGTGGTGCTGTTCTATTGGCCGAGGAACTGCACTCTGAGAACCACTGACATCTGAAAACCAGTTTCTTTTTTTTTTTTTTTTGAGTTGGAGTCTCACTCCGTCGCCTAGACTGGAGCGCAGTGGCCGCTCCCAGCCACCGCAGCCTCGACCTGCTGGGCTCCGGTGATCCTTCCGCCTCAGCCTTCCAAGTAGCTGGAACTACAGGCACGCGCTACCACACCCGGCTAACTTTTTGATTTATTGTAGAGATGAGGTCTTGCCAAGTTGCCCAGGCAGGTCTCGAACCCGTGGGCTCAGGCAATCCACTAACCTCAGCCTCCCAAAGCGTGGGATTACAGGCTGAGCCACCGAGCCCGGCTGAAAACCAGTTTTTAATGATTTTCCCACACTTGAGTGTTTTGGTGAAGCATTTTCAATTCCTTGGTTTTCCCATCTAGAAACATGAATACACCTCTCTCAGCCACCTACCTACTCCTTAGATCCAGGAAGATCTAAGGAACTCAAGAGTACCATGGTTAACATACCCTCATACATAAGAAGCTTGATTTTGGGGAAGCACAACCCTAAAATTTAAAGACACACTCAAATCCGCAAGCATCACAGTGCATGTCTGCCATGAAGGTGGTACAGTATGCAAAAAAAGCAAGTCTCTCTTCCTTGCTGAGTTGTTCCACAAGAGTAAGACTATGTTGCCCTGTGTATGAAGACACACCAGACCTAGAAAACACTGCTTGAAGCAGTGTTTGAGCCGAGACCCCTCACTGGGGAGCTTACCACAACTATCTACCCATCTATGCCAGGTATAAAGCAGATATGTAGATTTTTATGCAACAAATAATAGCATGTACTCAACACCCTTGATTTACATAGTGAGGCATGGTGATGGCACGCACCAACATTTGGGGAGAGTGTCCCTTCATATCGCTCAGAATACCTACTTTTCGTGGTTTTCTCCGAGCTACCATGTGGCTTCCTCTAAGACACCACAAGGGCAACCTTCCCAACAGCATTCTCCCTCCATGGCATCTTTTACAGTCCATACCCCCCAAGAAAACTGATGTCACCCCATCCCACGTATTACCTTCCTGATCTTTCACACATCAGTCTTCCGAGATGTTCTAATGTTACAAGGACCTGGAACTCCAAACACAGTGACTAGGCTGAGCCTCGCATAAGTGCTCCCAGCCAAGGATGGAGCTCTGTCATCAAGCCATGCACCCTGGTGCAGGCTGCAGCCACCCAGAAGGGGCACATTTCCTTAATTTGTACACTTTGAAAGCAGTGGCCCTTCCACCCAGCTCCCTCTTCCATTCTGGCACCACCTGCCACGTATCTGCCCAGAGTACCTATACAGAATTCCTCCTAGACACTTACTTCCTCTTGTGGTTTGGATCTCAAATCTTCCACCTCATCCCTTATATGTTGGCTGTGACCATGAAATAATTCCACATTTATTCTAGAAGGCACACTGGTCAATATGACTTACTCCTAGATGAGCACTGAGGCTCTGCTCCTCTTTCCTAAGTGAAAAATGCCCAGGCAAAGTGACCAAACATGTGTTTCTATTCAGGCATCTGCATCCATCAGTGGAATTACCCGCCACTTTTGACAGGATTTACACTCAGGTGAAAAACACACACAAGTACTCTCTCTTCTGCTGCTCTTACTTCATGACCAAGTGCCTCAGTTTGACTCTGCAAAGCACACTGGAGTACCACTGTCCAAGTGAGTACATCCTTCCATTCTCTGTCTGTGGCTTCTGCAGCTCTTCCCTACCTGAAGCCCAGCTGGTCCTGCCTGGGTCTGGAAGGCTAAGTGTGTTATGGGCATCCCCAGGCAGCTCATGTGATGACACTGATCTCCTATTTTGGCTCCACTTGCTGGAGCCCAAATCATTCACATGTCACATCTTCACCCATCGCCAGAGAGCTCCTATACTCACTACACCCTCTGCCAAGTCCCTGATCAGGCTCTGGGCACATCCTGCCACCATCCTTTCTTCCAGCAAGTCTCACAGGGATTCTTCTGAAGGGTCTCTCAAATCAGACCTCTGCAGGTGACATGCCCCTTCCTTGTGCAGGCCCCAGAGTGTCCCACAGGCCAGCATGAGTGCAGTGCCACTGCCCTGACACTCTTCCAATCCCAATCCCTTCTCCGCACAGCAGACAGAGCCTCTCAGGGCACAAACCGGAACCCCTGCTTAACACTCTCCAGTGCATGTTAGTAGCTTTGTAGAAAGAGCCTGCAGCCCTCAGGTTCTGCAAGATCTGTTCCCCCTGCCTGCCTTTCTGAGTCCCCTTCTGCATCCCCACTCTCGTCCCCTATGCTCCTATGCTGCGGCCACATGGACCTTCTCCTTCCTTTTCCAGAAGAAGCTGAGCAGAAGTCAGCTTTTGTCTTGGCTATTCCCTTTGCCTGGAACACTTTTCCGCCCAGAAGTTTGTGTGACTTCCTCTTCCTGATCACTAGGTCTCAGCCTGAATGTCACCTCCTCAGAGGGCTCTCTCCTGATGACCCTACTTGTTATCCCTCCGTTCGTGGTGCTGATTATTTGAAAACATATTACTTGCTTGTTTAAGGGTCTATGGTCTCCAGGCTCCTTCTTATCCCCACCCCTCTATTTTTCAGGTGCATAGGGGCTTGCTCATGTCCATGTGCTGTATCTAGAATGCTTGGCACTAGAACAACAGTGGCGTGGGGGTAGTGTAACTACTCAACACTTACCAGCTCAACTTGCTTCTCTTTCAGATTGCTCTATTTTCTGTCATCCCTGAGATACAGACCCTCCAATCTCTAGTTTTCAGCCCTCATGATGGTTTCCTCATGGATCTGTGGATTTTGCCTGTGAACTCATATTTCGTGAGAACTTTCTTCCACGTGAGTCTTGACTGCCTCCACGGGAGGCAGTACTTTTGACCCTGAGGGGTCCAGTGAGCTTTGCTAGTTCTTACACTGACACCCCAGCCTCAGGAAAGGTTGGAATTTGGAACATACAGCCCTGCCTGGTGCAGACTCCAAGGCCTGATTTCTTCAGGCAACTCTTTTTCTGCCCACATTCCAAGGTTGCCAGTTAGCTTTGGGCTGAGTCCCTGTGGTGGGCAGAGGTTTTCTAGTCTTGTTGTTACGGACAATTCTGACTCCTGGCTTAAACCAAGGAGCTCGATTCTAATTGCCTAAGAGTCCTGAGAGCTTAGCTCCAGACACCTGGCAGGTGTGCAAAACCAGTTCCTCAGGCTCCTTTTTGATTCAGACACCTTGCGAGCTGCCTCAGTGGCTGCTCCTGCCTCAACTCCCTCCTTGGTCTGGTCTCTGGGAACTTCCCATTCTTGCACTGGAGCTCAGCACTGCATTTTTAAAAAGATGTAATATTTTGCCCTGCATCTGTGTGTGTTGGAAGGATCTCTGTCTGTTCAGTCCACCACCCTGACCAGAAGATCCCTCTGGCCAATCCCTACGCGTTCGTCTTTACTTCCCTTAACTTGCCCTTGCTTTGTGCCGCTTGGGTTCCAGTCCATGTTTGTGCATGTGCTCCCATGACTGTTCTTTCAAGATACAATGCTCTCAGTACAAAGTGTGCTGCTGGGTACCCAGTGCATGTTGTAAACACATGTTCCTTAAAGGAAAGCGAGCAACTTTCAGTCTCCTGCTACTGACAGCTGGTCATGCTGGCGGGTGCTGCAGCTCACCCTGTCCCCAACAGGCCACTGCATCCTGTCAAACAACAGGGCCCACTGCAGAGACGGGAGGAAGGGAAGTGATTAGGGAGTCGATGAAAAAGGATAGGCAACTATCAGCTCTGAAAGCCAATAATTCTAGTGGAGCCTTTCCAGGCTGGTAGGCAAAGGTGGAGTACATTTCTCACCACCAATATTTTTAACCTGTCCCCTTAGACTCAGATTCCTATGCATATTAATAGGTGATGTAACAATAATAGTAGTAGCTAATATTTGATATTTACTTACTATAGATGAGACATGTGCAAGTGCCTTAAATAATAATAATATAATTACACAAATAATACATATGATTATCATAGCATTTAACATACACATGGCACAGTGACAGGCACGATGCCGAGGGCTCCTCATATATGAATTGACTCCTCCTCACCCCATTATTGACCATTATGACTGGAAGCTGTGAAACAGAGGCACAGAGAGGCCAAGCAAGTTGCCCAAGGTCACCCAGCTATTCAGTGGCAGAGCTCCAGGCTCTGTGCCCAAGCCTCCCTTCCAGACTGCCCCTCTGTGCATGTCCTTTGTGTACATTACTCAGTCTTTGAAACAATCCCATGGGATAGGAACTATGATGACCCCCTTTTTAGAGATGAGAAAATAGGCTCAAAGAGGTGTGAAGCAAGTTGTTGAACGCAGCATAGCTGGTGGCTGGGCCAGTGCTACCACAGCAGGCCAGAGCCCTGAGCATGGCGGAGTACCTCAAGTCTACTACTGCCCTTGTGTGCACACACATGTTAACTTCTTCTAGTCTGGATGCCTTTTCAAAAGCTGTATGATTTTATTTTTAATTTTTTTTAGAAACTAGGTCTCACTATGTTGCCCAGGCTGGTCTCTAATTCCTGGGCTCAAGTGATCCTCCTGCCTCCCAAAGTGCTGGGATTACAAGCGTGCCAGGCCAAAAGTTAAATAATTTTATTTTTAAATATGTGTACTTCAAAGACTTTAAAAAAGATTTTATAATGTATTTAAATAAACGAGCATCTTACCTTCCCTATCACTAATCCTCAATGTGTTTCAAAAATTTAAATTAAAAAAAAGATGAACAAAAAGCCCCAGCCCTTCCCACATGGGCCAGCCCTGCAGACTCAGAACTGCTCTGGGAAGCCCTGCTCTGCCTCTTCTCCCTTAGCAGGTATGCTCCTACTTGGCACAGGTGGGAGCAGAGTCTGAGGTGAGGGGAACAACCCTGTTGGCCCTTCCAGGAGTATGAGGCTGCAGTCCCCTGCCTCTGGCCTGGGAGGGCTGCAAATATCCATTAGGGCAGGGATGCAGGAGGGAAGCTGAGGAAGGTGGCTGCCAGCATGGGTGTGTGGCTTCAGGTCTGAGTTCTGACACAAGCCAGCAAGGGGGCAGGGGGTGGAGTGGGGAGTGGGGGGCGGTTGGGAGCAGGATGGGGGGGCATAGTTTTGTCCTCTGTTCAATGGGCTGATGAGACATGAGGGCTGAACCATTTACTATTTGTAAAGGGCTTGCCATCTGTGCTGGGCACAGAAGAATGCACAGAGCAGGCATTTGTTACATAGATAAGTCAGGGCCCTTGAATTCTGGAACAGGCAGAGCCTAGTGAAGGATGCTGCAAGGGAGGGGGCTTCCTTAGAAGATAAAAGGAGGAGAGCTGACGACTTCATCCTGCTTTGAGAAAACTGTCTCTCATTCTTAGTCTCCCAAGATGCTTCTGGGGGAGGAGCACCCTGGAACACACCTGGCTCCTGCACCGAGGGAGCGTATGTATGCAAAGCTGACTTCGGGCTCCAGGGCTGGAGGCCCCAGCAGAGGCGCTGGGTTTTGACAGCTGTGGTTGGTAAGTGGCCTCCCAGCAGGTGGCCTTTCCCAGCTGCTATTGCTGGCTCCCTGCTGCTGCCACAGTTCTCATGACACAGTGAGAGAAGAACCGGGCTCTTGAGGAAACTGCACCTGCACCCTGGCTCACCAGGACTCCTCTGCGGGTGAATCTACTACCAGGTTGGGGTGGGGGGACAGTACTATTAAGCTAAAAGGCAGGTGCTTTCTTCCCTCCCAGGACCTTAGAAAATGAAGTTCGGCTCCAGTGAACCCTGAGCACAAGGACATAACTGATGTGTGGCTAGAAACTTGGTTTTCATTATAGACTAAACAACAGCAAGACAGTGTTGCATGTATGGTCTACACTACAGTAGATCATGCTATTAGGCGAGGAGAGAGTATCAGCATGGGGTGTGGAAAGGAAGGGAGAGAAAGAGAAGAAGTATTTATAAAAACAGTAGCATAATCTTTTTTTTTTTTAACATCTCTCTATGCATAGATCAGTGGTTTTCAGCCTTGGTTCAACATGAATCTGCTGGGGAGTTTTAAACAATCCTGTTGCCCAGGTCAAACTCCCCATACCAGTATGCTTAGTTTGTTTTTTTCCTGAAGTTAGTGAGTCAAAAACTTAAAGTTACACATGGTTCTAAAAGTCATATTTAACCCATCTTGCACAGGGACTGGCAAACTATTTCCTGTGAAGGACCAGAGAGTAGATATTTTCATCTTTGTGGGTCATATCATCTCTGTTGTGTCTACTCAGTTCTGCTGTTATAGCATGAGAGCAGCCATAGACAACACATATGTAAACACATGAATATGGCTGTGTTCCCGTATAGTTTTATTTACAAAAAGAGACAGTGAGCTGAATTTAGCCCTCGGGCATAACTGTGCCCACCCTTCACCTAGAGGAGATAGGGAAGCTTTTCTAAAATCACTCCTTGGACATCTCCAAATTTCCAGAGACAGAAACTCTCCCTCTGCAAATCCATTCACAAAAATTCACGTCAAAATAAGCCCATGGGGTGGGCAGTGAGCCGGTGTGACGCTAGACTGACTGGAGGCAGAGTATTGGAGGTGGGCAAGGGGCACATGGGGGCTCATTCCACTTTTCTGGTTACTTTTGTGCATATTTGAATATTTTTCCAAGATAAAAAGTTCAAAAATGATTTTTTTTTTAAAGAGGAAAGCCTCCCCAGAAAAAACCACAAGCTGAAATTAGTGGGAAGTTTGGGGACTGTCGGGCCTATGTCCCACTGGGGTTGGGACACCGCGTGGAAGATACTCACGACCAGTAGAGCAGCATGAGCAGAAAGGGGCAGATGATGAGGGCCTGCAGCACCTGCCAGTCCCGGCACAGGGCGGCCAGCCCGGGCATGAGGAACTGCCCCGCCATGGCCACAAAGCTCGCCACCATTGTGATCATGAACCGTTTTCCAGGCGGGCACAGCTCTATTCCTAGAACACAGAACCAAAAAAAGAGAGATAAGTGCTCTGCCTGACTCCAGGGGGTCTTGAGTTGAAAGGACATAGATGGAGTTCATATACCCAATGAGCAGTCATTTTAACGTTGCCTAGATCTGTCATGTTTTTCTAGCAGTTCACTGTAATTTATCCTCTAATCACAAGCCAAGGACAGAACTGGTTTCTCAGCTATTGATAATTGTTTTACAACCCTCTCCAGCTTGTTTCATAAACAAGTTAACCTAATCAATTCCTCATGACCTTCATGACTCACCCACCCATCTGCCTGCTGTCCATCACCTGAAGTCAATACCTGTGCTTACCTGCCCTCCATGATGACATGCAGGAGACCACCGCCCAATACCTGAATGACCTGCCCTCATCAAAGGGAAAGTTTAAAAGGATTCAACCTGAAGCAGCCATGTGCCATTGCTTTACTAAACTCCCTCATCAAAGGCCATATGCTCTTTGATATTTTCCAATCTAGCTTCGGTGCAATTCTTTGCATCTTTCACATGGTACCAGATTGCACACCACCCCCTGACGGGTCTGACCTAACGTTTTTGAAGGCCCTGCTGAGATTTTAACCTAACATAGGTGCACCACTCAACCCCCCAAGATGCCCATCACAAGAGCCCTACATGGTATGCCAGTGCTTTACAGAGGGGTGAACTGACCGGGAAGGGAGTGAGATAGATGCCCAAGGCCACAGAGCAAGTTGCTGGCAAAAGGATGCTATAACTCAGAAGTGCTTAGCTGAGAAACCAGAAAGCTGCTCTTAGGGGGATGGATCACCCATTGTTCCCAATTCCTCTGCTCTCTGGATGTCACCAAGCTTGCTATCTGATGCATTCCCCTCATGCTTATCCTGTTGCCACTCCTTCCAGTCTAGCCTAGATGTGGTACAGAGGGCCCTCTTGACCTCTGAGCAGGATGCCAGGTACTTCCACTTACTTACTTCCACCCATGTGCACCACCCATCCCTTCTTCTGGTCCTGGCTGCAGTGTTCTTTGAGAACTCTGGGTTCTTACTCACACTGTGAGACCAAGACATACTGAACAGAATCACAGTTTATGTAAACACAAAATAAAGCAGACTCAGATAATACAGCAATGATCTCACTGGAAAGCTTCTTCTCCATGATGGAATTCTGTTGCCCACTGTTTTATGGGCATGTTGTGTGTCCCTTTCTCAGTCCCTGTTTGGTAGACACCTCCCCCTGGGCAGGGGCCACATCTAATTCATCTTTGTAGCTTCAAAACAAAAAACAGTATCTATGTTCAACAAATGCCCACTGAATGGAGAGAGACCATGGTCCTTCTTGTTTGCAAGAATCTATTTTCTTAATTTGACTTTGAGTAAAAAAGATGGTCACAAAACTTTAACACCTAGTACCCAAGTGGCAACCAAGACAGACCTACTATACAAATCCCTATATTAAAGGTTCATTATATTAGAAAAAGCTGCAGGATTTTATACATTTTTCTCTGATAAGGCATGCACATTTATTTGCTATTCTTCTTGTACAATATGCAGTATTCCTTAAAGGTTGCTTGCTTGCTTGTTTTTTTTTTTTTTAAGTGTAGTAGAAAGAAGGAGGAGGAGAGGAAGAAGGAAGAAAGAGGATGAAGAAGGAGAAGGAAGAGGAGGAGGAGGAGGGGAGGAGCAGGAGAAGGAAGACAGAACCTCAGGAGACAATACTTTGCATGCCGTTGGGTCTCACGCTGTTCAGATGGTGGGCTTTGTTGATTGTCTAGAGCCTACAATAAGGCATGAAGTCAGAAGGCAATAAGGAGAGCAGATCAGAGGGAGAACAGATACATTACACTTAGCTATAAGGATATTATCAGTCCTAAGAGGGATAGGGCACTATGCCAGCCAATTCCTCTACCAGCTCATCTGCTGGAAAAAAATAACAGCACTATCAGAATTTCCATTCCTGTTCAGGCACAAACAAATAGATCATCACTATAGCTATTGGTGAGCAAGAGGGACACCAGGTTTCACTGAATATTGCTTATAAAGAGCTTTCTATCATTCACTTAGGAAGACACGATTAAACAGCCCACTACTCCTGGCCATCTTCTGGGATGCTGTTCCTCTCAGGACCACAGGCCAGGTTCACTTAAAATTAAGATCTCTTCCTAGCAGGATCTAGATCTGGCATTTCTGCTCTTAAAAGTAATAGAGAAAACAGGGTCTTTTAAGAAAAGACTAACTGGTGTAGGGTCTAGTTTTTACTTACTAAGCACAAGCAGTAGATTTGCTGCTATGAAAGCCAGAAATCTGCACTAGCCACAGCAAGTTCAGTGTTTGGAAGCTTGGTTCAGGCTAGTATCAGATAAGAAACTCTAGTCACCCAGGTAGCCTTTAAACAAAGTCAGAGGGATGATGTGGAAACAGAATGAAGGCTTCACGTTGATAGTTTGCTGCTACAGCAGACATCACATAATGCTGGCAGTTTTTAATTGAGTGTCACAGTAAGATGAAAATATCTGTAACTATGCTTCCTTTACGTACAGCCTCCTTTGGGATGTCTAATCCCACATATGCATCTACACTTATGTGATATCACACACAAGATCACAAGGCAACTTCCTCCACCAGGGTCTGGTTTGTAGACCATCAAGGAAAAGGGTCCCTTGCTGGGCCAGGAATTCTACAGTCTGACGTCAGTCTCCCTCACTGCAAGTGAGTTGCTGGAGCTGATACAACTATTCGTGTGACTGCCAATATGAAAACTATTAAACTGCCATAGTTTTTCTTCTGAAGATACTCCCATCCCTCTTCTGTGCATAAGTGGTCTGAGCAGCCCCCTAACCTGCAATGTCAGCATTGCATGGGAATTTGTTAGAAATGCAGATTCTTAGGCCCTACCCAGTTCCACAGAATTAGCATCTGTGTTTTAACAAGATCCCTAGATGACTCCTTGAGAAGCACTGTCTCACTATACTTCTCCAAAACTTAAAGTAAGTTTTGCCTCCCAGACATATCCACGGGAGCTGAAGAAGTGGAATCATTTTCTGACCTCTCCACTTCTCCTGTTCTTGCTAGGGATCCTAGCAGAGACTTGTCTTTATTTCATCAGGAAGAAAAATGCAGAGCACTCCAGCAGGCATTAAGCAGGTATTAAGCATTCCTGCCAAGGTAATGGAAGAACATAGTGGCTTGACATAAGGGCACAGGTGTGACCATTTGCATACAACTAACTTTTTTGCTTTGACTCACCAGAAATTCTCTCCTAACTTCTTGAATCCAACTATGTTCTGAGAGTTGCTATAGAGATTTTTAAAAAAAATCCCTTGCACCCAGATGTCCTCTCTGAGGGGACCTGATAATCATATCACCTATCAGGGGACATAAAAAGATTGCTGGTGGTTATACAGGACATACTTCTGCAAGCACAAATTCTCAAAAAATGTAAGTTTTCTGGAAGTTTTCTGTTCAAATTGCATGAAAAGGCAAATGAACAGATGAAATATATATTGAGATATATGTTTTTTAAAAAAATCAGCTGGCGTCACATAGAAAGAGAATGTGTGAAGCGCTTTCACAGTGGTGCCCACACTACTATGTAACAAAAGGTAGCGATGAAGAGCATTTGTATAAGAAAAGCAGCTGTGGCTATACCCTTTGTATCATATGGCATAACTTGAAAAGATAGATAAGCAAGTTACTGTAGCCTTAAAAGAAAGAGACTTTTGAAGTTGAAGGCAGATTGTATTGAAGTATAGAACAGCACAGATCAAATATATCTATCTGCACTAAGTCGGAAAAGTAAAATTAGAAAAGTAACATTATTTTGATAAATTTCATTTTGTAATTTCAAAATTTACAATTAGAAATTTTTTATCCATTTATTTAGTTTGCAGAGCAATGGCAAAATGAAAAGACAAATGTGAGCAAGATAAGCGGCAGTGAAGATGACTTAGATTTAGATTTTTATACAGATAAGTTAGAAAAAATAAACAATGAAGTAAACGAAAACAATAGTAGTGATAGTGGTATCATCCTATGGGAAAAAAAACGGGCAAATGTAATAGAAAGTGATAATGATAAAATGTTAGTAGTTTCAGAGAAGTAGAAGACAACGTATAGTCAAGAGAAGAATGGGAAGGTGTTACAGAGAAAGATGATCCTCCAATGAATTTTTTGTTGTACATCCTCAAACAACAGAACCACAAATAGCAGGTAATATAAGAGAAATGACTATTTTTCTCTGTATGTTACAAATAAATTAGTTGATAGTGTAATAAAAGAAATAAAGTTATGTGGATGAAAAAATAAGGAAAAAGCAACTATCGCACAAATTGATTTGACACAGGTGGCATGATGTTAACCAACAGAAATTTTTAGCTTTTACTGCAGTTATCCTAAATATGGGAATAATTCAAGTACCAAATTTGCAAGAGTACTGGTCAACACTTTCAACTTTCAGTTTTCAAGAGTAAAATACCCTTCCTTTCAGAAACATTCAAAAGGCCAATACTTATTTGGAATATATCCAAAATTTTTGCAACATTTCATACCAGATCAGGCAATTTGTATTGACAAATCTGTTGTTCAATTGAAAAGGCAAATATCATTTATAACATACAATCCAAATAAACCTACCAAATGGGGTATATGCATTTATGAACTAGCTGATTAAAAAACAGGATATTTTTTTGCAATACTTTCCTACTCTGGCAGTATAACATCTGAAAACATAATTTGAACAGATCTTCCAGTAAGCACTAGACTTCCATTACATTTATATAAAATGTTGTTGGGAAAAGTTCCCAATGTTACAGGATACCACGTTTACTGACAGATATTATACTAGCATTGTCCTAGCAGAAGAGCTGCTAAAGATGAAATGTCATCTTATGGTTACAAAGTCAACTGAAAGGAAATACCAGCACAAATAAAAAAACCAAATTTTTTTTTTTTATTATTTATTTTTTAACCAGGGGAGGGTGTAAACGCAGCCTCCCACTACTACAAATTATGCAGTCAAGTTTCCATTTGGGGAAATTGTAGGGGTCAGCACATCCAGGGTGCAATGGATAAGCCTCGCCCTGGGAAAATCACCTTTGTGATCACAGTATCTCCTCTGCCAGGTAAGTATAGCCAAAGTTTTTAAATGAAAAAAAAAGTAGCCTGTAGGAAAAATAATCTTACGCTTTTTATATGGAAGGAAAAAAATTGTTACAATTCTCAGTATTTGGAATCATACAGGAATGAAATCTATCACAAGGACATCACATGGTGGAAATACTGTGAAAGCCTGAAATGATTCTAAATTATATCGCAAATAGGAGTGGTATGGACTATGCGGATCAATATACTTTTACATATTTTTTTTTGTGAAAATCCTTAAAATGGTGGAGGAAATAATTTTTCTGGGGATAAGAAATATGTGTTATTAACTCCTATACACTGTACTGAGCAGCAAAAAATAAAAAAATGAAAAACCTATGTCTCAAGCATCTCAGATATGGTAACCTATGTCTGTCCCATTTGTCAAGCTTCTGATGGGTCAGTTGAGAAGTGGATTTCAGGAATCACGAGTGCATCCTTCCACATCATAAATATCTTAGAACAATAGACTGGAAAATAAATTATATATTATTAATGTGAGAGGAAGAAAATGAGACTGCATTGTCTGCTCAAGTAGAAAAACACCAGGTGGAAGACATCCAACAAATTCCTACTGCACAATATGTATCGATGAACCTGCAATGCATGTCAGTGACTGCTTCACACATTACTGCACATTAGAAAAACATAAGATATAAAATTTTGATTTTGTCATAAATAAGTTCCTCGATGCCCAAAATTCCATTATAAGTCAAATATCATCACAATAAAATAATTGGTTCCAATGCTATACCAGTTAATATGAAATGATTTGTTTTTCACTATTTTGTAAAAAAGTGCAGTTGAGTTGCTGGTAGGTGATCCATGAGATGTCTCAGTGCAAAGAGTTAAGCAATAATTAGGAACTGCAGGCACTTAGGCTTGCCATTAATCACATGTTCCTTTTGGATGATGAGAAATCAGTTTCTCTGAATTGGGAGAGGAATGAATACATCAGGATGTCAAGGGTTTATGTATGCATCCATCAGGAGGGGATGGGGGTGAGGGTCGACTGTTTCTGGTCAGCTCCGCAGTTGACGCAATGGTTTGTACACTTTGGAGATGGTTTTAGCCACCTGGACCCTGGCCTTGGTCTTGAAAAGCAGGGGATGATGTCCCCAATCCAACAGACTCTCAGGGCCTGGCTACTGTAGAGAGTCTGTCACCTACAGGCAGGCCTCCACAATGTCCATGGAAGATGCTAGCTGGAAGCTGTGTCCCGGTGCTTCATAGAGCAACTTTCTTTGCCAGTGGAGCCAACTCCAAGTCATCCTAACAGATTTTCACTTATGAGCAGCTTATGATTTTGTAAAATGATTAAGGGTCATAATAAACCATCATCTTAGGTGATGCATCAAAGATTCAAACATTAAAGTATCTCAAGTGTTCAGTGTGTAGCACTTTCATTGCTGTGGTTAAGAGTCTGGACTCGAGCTAGAATGCCTGAGTTCAAATTCTGTCTCTGGTACTTATAAGCTATGTCCTTGGTTCAGTCAGTTAGGAGTTCTGTGCCTCAGTTTTGATATCTGTGAAACAGGGTGTTTGAACATTAATAGCATATAGTGCCTGAACATAAGTACTGTGTGTCAACATTTATGAGTAATAATTTCATGCACTATTACTCTTTTTGGGTTACTGTATCTGAGATGCTTGGGATCAAAAGTGTTTTGGATTTTGGAATATTTGCATACACATAACTGAGATATCTTGGGGGATGGGACCCAAGTCTAAACACAAAATTCATTTATGTTTCATATACCACTTATACACATAGCCTGAAGGTAGTTTTATGCCAAGATTTTCAATACTTTTGCACATGAAACAAAGTTTTGACTGCATTTTGACTGTGACCTGTCACATGAGGTCAGGTGTGAAATTTTCCACCTGTTGCATCATTTAGGTGCTCAAAAGTTTCAAATTGGAGCATTTTGGATTTCAGATTTTTGGATACAGGATGTTCAATCTGTATCATAATATAATTATTTCTGAGTCATCCTTTGTCTTATTTGACATAGTGAGAGCCCATTTCTTACATAAAAATAAAAAATTACGTTTCCGCTAAAGCCTTAATGGAGAATGCTTACAATCTACTATTAGAAGCTAGATATACTTTACTGATCAGCAGAGAAATTACTGAAGTTTGTGAGAATGAAACAGAATGTAATTAAGACTGAACTGAGGCATTTGGTCAGTAAATAAACAGTACCACAATCAAGACAGTCTGAGTACAAAGGGTACAGGGTAGCCCACAGGCTCTGTTGGAAATGTGGCATTATTAGACCACAACTCTGAGATGATTTGCTTTTCAGAAGTTTTCAGATTCTTACATATTTTCTGGAGTTGTGCTGGCCAGAGCAGTCAATTTATGTGACAGAGGAGGAAGGCCCAAGGGAGTGAGGCATCAAAGCCTAGCTGTCACCTACTGGATCCACAGTTGTTCCTCAGGAAGAGGGTGTGAGGGTTTGATATGTCATGTGGTCAGACTGTAGTCATAGGCATTCATGCAAACACTAGTCTGTCTACTGCTGTGGAGGTATTTCACAGATATGAGTAAAGTCCATAATCAGTTGACTTAAAGTAAGGGAGATGGTTCTAGATAATGTGGGTGGGTCTCACCTAATCTGTCACAAGACTTTAAAAACAGAGCTGAGGCTTCCTTGAGGGAGAAAAAAAGATTCCACTTGTGGACAGCAGCTCCACCCAGTGCCCATGAGTCCCAGTCTGCCCTTCCTTCTGGCCTGCCTTATAGATTTCAGTCTGTCTACCAGCTCCCACAACCATGTGAGTCAATTCCTTGCAAAAGATCTCTTAATATATATACCTCCTACCAGTTCTGTTTCTCTGATTGAACCCTGATAAAATCATTAGGGATTCTCTCATATCACACCAGGTCACATGGGGCCTTCCATGAAGAGGTTTCAGAACTGCCCATTGGCAGGCTGGGCACAGTAGCTCACACGTGCAATCCCAGCACTTTGGGAGGCAGAAGCGAGAGGACCGCCTGAGCCCAGGGGTTCGAAAGCAGCCTGAGCAACTTGGCAAGATCTCATCTCTATGATAAAAATAAAACAAAATTAACCAGATGTGGTGGCATGTTCCTGTATAGTTTCAGCTACTTGGAAGGCTAAGGCAGAAGGATCACCTGAACTCAGCAGGTTGAGGCTGCAGTGACTGCGAACATGCCACTGCACTCCAGCCTGGGTGACAGAGTGAGGCTCTGACTCAAAAAAACAGATGAAAACTTCCCACTGGCCTTGTTACAGTGTCACCAGTGGCGACCAACAACCCCACCCCATCCTGTCCCTGCTTCTCTTCCTAGGCCATCCTGGACCAGGGTGCCAGCCTCACAGGGCACTGCCAAGCTCAAGGGGACATCAGTCAGAACACAGCAGCATTTAGGGAAGGAGCCCGAGGTAAAACACAAAGCCCTGTGCTGGCATTAGCTGACAGAATGCATCCATGGCTTTGGCATCTGGGGTATCTGCCCACCAGAAATACCAGCTAGAGACCAGAGTTTTAACATTCTCCCACCTCCTCACTCCCCACAAACACATACACACTTATTTAACTGTCCACTGGATTCAATAATTTAAGTTGAAAAATCCTTCTGAAACCAGTCTTTTAAAAAATTCCCATCCTCTCATAACAATGAATCAAACATAACACTTATTCTTTCTTAAATACATTTAAAAAAAGTTCTCGAATACTTGCTGAAGTCAGGGAGAATATATTATTTCCTTTTCCTTTTTTTTTTTGAGTTGGAGTCTCACTCTGTTATCCAGGCTGGGGTGCAGTGGCATAAACATAGCTCACTGCAACCTTGACTGCCTGGGCTAAGGTGATTCTTCCTCCTCAGCCTCCCAAGTAGCTAGGACTTACAGGTGTGTGCCATCACACTTGGTTAATTTTGTTTGATTTTTTTTTTTTTTTGTAGAGATGTGGTCTCACTAAATTGTCTAGGCTGGTCTCAAATTCCTGGGCTCAAGCAATCCTCTTGCTTTGGCCTCCCAAAGTGCTGGGATTACAGGCATGAGCCACCAAATCTGGCCAATATATTATTTTCTTGGGGTTGCTAATGGTTTGCAGCTTCTGGAATGAGTCTGAAGGAATTTTCTGGATTGAAGTTGCTAGTAACAAAGGAATATATTAAGTTGACTGAAAATATTTAAACCAGGGAACTAGGAATTCCCAGACTCGCTGACCTGGAACAAAGTGTGCTCGGCAGGGCATGGGTTGAGGCACAGACCATGGTCCTGGTAAAAGTGGGGGTTAAATGCCTTTCCTGCCTCCTACAGGCTGTGTGAAGTTACTCAGTCTCTTTGTGCTGCTGTTTCCTCATATGGAGAGTAGACAATAATTATACCTACCACATACAGTAGCCATGAGTAGACAACATACATACAGTAGCTAGAATGGCATCTGGCTCACACATTAATAGGCACAGAAGGCTTCCTATTTGTCATTGTCCTTACAGACAGGAAGCTGCTTTGGTGGGATGGGATGAATTGATGTTGCTAAGATATGAACTCCAGTGAGTCAAGTTCTTTTACTTGGGACCTAAGCTATCTTGTGTTTTAGACAAAACTTGCTCAAAATGGACTCAAGACACAGTGTATAGACCCCACATGATAGGGTTCTCATGTTTTACTGACTTCTGCTATGCAGGAAAAGCTGGCCAGGCGACTTGCAAAGGAGAGTTTCTTTAGGGAATGGTCTTTGCCCCACCAGAGACCACAAGGGTGGAGGTGAGGAGGGCAAGGCTCAAAAGGGCCCCTTATTCCTGCCCCTCATGTCTGGGGCTTCATTTCAATCATGATGCCCACCCCTCTTCTCCTTCTCACTAATTTATATACGAGATTCTGAGGAAAGTGGCAGACAGGTCTGATCTGAGGAGTAACAAGTCTCTAAGGAGATATGCACACACTTTTCCTAATGGGTTCAGCAAGGGCTGAGAATCATTTTTTCATTTGGCAACTTCTGCTTTGAAAGCCCTTTGTGAGAAAAGCTAGCCCCTGCAACTACCCCAGCTGCGCTGCCCCTAGTCACTCCAGCTGGGCCCAAGACCACTCTCCAAATAGGGCAAGTCTGCACAACTTGCTGGCAGAGGGAAGTGAGTCCAGCTTGAAAAAGAATAGCTTCTCCCTGAACTGTTTAAGCTCTCAAATTAAATACAATTCCCGGAACAGGACTGCAGAATGAGAAATCCATCAAAATCGAGACCACTGCTGAATGGCTCAGCTGTCATGTCGACTGGGCCACTGGGACATGAAGGCTGGGAGACCCAGCTGCACAGGCCAACCCCAAAAACACACGGGATTCACAGAGGTTGATTTTCCAAAGCTATTGTTCTCACAAATGGGCCACACCACGCCTCTCCTAATCCTCTTCCAGTCTTGAATCGTCCAAAAGCTCCCATTTCAGCCAAGGGAGGGAAAATGTGGAAAGGGAGACAGCCCTGCTCTCTCAATAGAGTCCGGGGTGTCGGCCATATTGCCTGCCTTCCTGGGCACCGGCCTCCAACAACCTGGCTCTGGCTTGGCCTTACGGCTGCTGATACCCACCTGGAAGGTACCAGCAGCTTCTTTGAAGACAGTCTCATCATCCTGGGTCTCTTCCTTCCTCCCTCCCTGACAAGTGGAAAACTCCAGGGGGCTTCTGCCAGTTCACTGGCCTCCAGTCTCTGTCAACACAAGCCTCTCTCCTCTATCCTGCACCTTTCCTCCTTCCTGCCACTCCCCAGGTGGGCCTGAAAATGAATGCACCACTCATAATTACTGCCATGGACAAGGACTCAGGGCCCCTGGAAACCTGGAAAATAGAACTTGGGACCTGTGATTGTGGAATTCTTTATTATAGCAGGAGAGCCTGAAATTGCCAGTCACGGAGACCCAAATAGCATTTGAGGGTATGCCTGCAGAAGGCTGCTATTATCATAACGGGTTCTCATTCTTCCTTTTGTGGGGAAGACTTCCTTTTTCTTCCAACTTAGGACCTGCCAACCCAAAGGAATGGGCAGACGAATTTGAAAGGCTGTTTTTATCCATTTAGAGAAAGATAAATACATAGGAAAATAAATCTTAAGTATTTCCTACAAATCACATTTCAGTGCCTTCCGGGCATGTAGATGTGAATATTTAAATGTTCAAATACAGAAGCACTGACTTAATCACCAACTGAGTTCCTATCATGTCTCTAGTACTAGCTTCCACTTGCCGTAAGCCAAACACTTTGGTGTTATTTTTCATGCATTAAACTCATTTAATCTGGACAACTCTATTATGTAGGTATTGTTTTTAATGGTCATTTTACATAAGAGGGTCCTGAAGCTCAGAGTGATTGGTGACTTGCCCAAGTTCTCATGTAAGGAAGAAATAAGCCAGGAGCTGAAGCCAGGCTTTCCCTTCCTACTCCATATCTCTACTGTGGGCAAAAGCTGTATTCAGGTGCAATTTCTGGTGGGTATGGCCCTCACTTTCCCACCAGAGTCTAAGCTCCAAAGAACAAAGGGCTTCGTAGGCTCTAGGCTCTACTCACTGTGGCTCCTAAGGGCCTAGGATTGTGCCTGGCATCAGAGGCTCAGATAATTGTTGAATGAATAAATGTTTTTCCTTCTCTAGTTCAATCACTTTACCTGTGTCCCCTTCTTCTTGAATTTCTGAAATGGAATCAATTGTCATCATCATAGAAGAGATCAATCAATGCATCTAGGAAGCCAGCCTAACGTCTCACATGGGAACATCCCAAAGTCCACATCATGGTCTACACTATATGCAGATAGTATATATGCAGAAATATGCAGATATATACACTATATGCAGATAGTAATTTGAGGAAATATCAGCCATAAAACCTAATATGGGCCATAGAGTTCAGTTCCCTTTCCAGATAAGTTATTTCCACCACCTTATGTCTTTTCCGTAAAACAAACACTATAATGACTCAGACGAGGAGTAGGGATTTAAATGCTTAGCAATCTCTTGTTTAAAACAATGATGAACATTTGGCAATATGTCCTTAAGAATTTAAATTAATGACACCTTTAGTCTCCCAGTATTTAAGAAGAACAGAAAAATCCAAGGAGAGAAATGACTACAAACATCCACTAGAATTATTGCATTTCAGGTCTGTGGTGCATTTTCAAGTGAAGGAGCAAAGAAGGAGACTGTGTGGTTTTAGGGTCAAGAACACAGTTTAGAAATTACCATCCAGGTTTTCCAGCAACCAGTTCCAAAGTAACAATTTTTGATTGTCAATTTCTCTGGTGGTCTCCATTCAATGGATCAAAATAACACTCAATTTGTATGCATAATTATGTAATGCATCTGAGTCAATGGAAGCCTCACAGGCCTTTAGATGTTAAAATTCCAAGGAGTGTGGCCAAATAGGATAGCCCTAAATGATTTCCAACTCATTCAGCTGTCAGAGGGCAGGGAAGATTACCTGGCTTTTATTTCCCATCATCAGTGTTATCATCATAGGCACTATTTTATGAGCTTGACAAGCAATCAGGAAACTAGGGGTTCATGGTAAATAGACTATATCCCAACACCAAATCATAGCATCATTACTGTGTAACATCTAGTAATGGCAAATGCAGTTCATTCTTTGGCATAACTTTCCTAAACAGGGAGAACTGTCAGTAACTTAGTTTTCTTTCTTTTTCAAAAAATTTTTATTATAAAGATGTGGGGTACAATTCAGGGTTAGGTATACAAACATTGATCATGCAGGTACCCCTGTTAATGAGGTATAACCTTCCTCCCCTAGCAGTTTTCCTCAACCGCCAATCCCCCCACCCCCACCAATAGTTTCCCATTACTGCCAATCACTTTCTTACAGCATTATAAATGTTAAAGGTCCTCTTATGAGTGAGAACATATGGAACTCTGTTCTTTGTTTCTGTGATAAATCACTGAGTATGATTGACTCCAAATTCATAGTTTTCTTTTCTTTTTTTCTTTTTGAGTTGGAGTCTCACTGTCGCCCAGACTGGAGTGCAGTGGCCGCTCCCGGCCACCGCAGCCTTGACCTGCTGGGCTCCGGCAATCCTTCCGTCTCAGTCTTCCAAGTAGCTGGAGCTACAGGCGTGCGCTACCACGCCCGGCTAATTTTTTTGATTTATTGTAGAGATGAGGTCTCGCCAAGTTGCCCAGGCGGGTCTCGAACCCGCGGGCTCAGGCAATCCACTCACCTCAGCCTCCCAAAGGCGCGGGATTACAGGCTGAGCCACCAAGCCCGGCTCAGAATGGACTTAAAAAAAATTTTTTAATTTAAAATTGTGGGGTACAATTCAGGGTTAGGTATACGAATATTCATTGTGCAGGTACCCTTGAGAATGGATTTTTTAAATGACCCAATTATATGTTGTCTAGAAGAAACTCACTTCAAAGTAGTAATATAGGTTGCTTAAATGTAAAAGTATGAAAAAATATATGCTCTGTAAAGTTGATCAAGACGGAGATGGAGTGTGGTCTTCTCAGGCAGTGTGGACTTGTGCAAAGAAAATTGGGAAAAAGAGGGACATTACACAATGAGAAGAGGGTCGATTCATCAAGAAGACGTAGTAACCCTAGATGTGCATGCATCGAGCAAGGTTTCCAAATATCTGAAGTAAAAACTGACACGACTGGATGCAGAAAATCCCCATAGAGGCAGAGACTTCAACACTGCTCCTTCAGTAACTGAGAGACTACCAGGCAGGATCCAGCAGGACACAGAAGAACTCAAGAATACCGTCAGCCAGCATGACCTAATAACATTTGTAGAGCATGCCATCCAACAATGACGAGATACACAATTCTTTTCAAGTGCACATGGAATATTCCCCAAGATAGACCATATCTTAGATCATAAAACAAACCTCAATACACTTAAGTGAATAACAAAAATCAGTAACAGAAAATCAATAATGACAACGAAAAAACACTGGGAAATCTCCAAACACATAAAACAACACACCTCTAAATAATCCATGCATCATAAAGTCTCAAGAGAAAAATAAATATATTGAACTGAATGAAATACAACTTATCAAAATTTGTAGGGTATTGCTTAAGCAGTGCTTAGAAGGAACTTTGTAGCATTAAATACTTATATTGAAAAAGAAGAAAGAAGTCAATAATCTAAGCTTCCATTTCAAGATAATAGGAAAAAAGAGAAAAAAGTCCAAAGTAAGCAGAGATAAGCAGTAATAGCAGAAATTGATAAAATTGAAATAAAAAAATGATAGGAAAGATTAATAAAATGAAATCCTAGTTCTTTAAACCAATCAACGAAATTGATTAACTTCTAACAAGACTGACAAAAGTGATAAAAGACCCAAATTATCAAGAATTAAAGAGAGGATATTATTATGGATTGCATAGATATTTAAAGGATAATAATGGAAAATTAAAATCAACTCTGCACATAAATTTGACAACTTTGAACAAATGAACCAATTCCTTAAAAATTACAAGCTACTAAAACTCATGCAAGATAAAAACAGATAATCTGAATAGTCCTGTAACTATTAAGGAAATATAATAGCTCTATAACTATTAAGGAAAAGAAATCTCTGGGTTTATTGTCTATTTCTATCAATCATTTAACCAGCTTTACATAATCTTTTTTTTTTTTTTTTTTTTGAGTTGGAGTCTCACTCTGTCGCCCAGCGGCCACCGCAGCCTCGACCTGCTGGGCTCCGGCGATCCTTCCACCTCGGCCTTCCAAGTAGCTGGAACTACAGGCGTGCGCTACCATGCCCGGCTGATTTTTTGATTTATTGTAGAGATGAGGTCTCGCCAAGTTGCCTAGGCGGGTCTCGAACCCACGGGCTCAGGCATTCCACTCACCTCAGCCTCCCAAGGCGCGGGATTACAGGCTGAGCCACCGAGCCTGGCTTTTTTTTTTTTTTTTTTTTTGAGTTGGAGTCTCACTCTTGTCACTCAGGCTAGAGTGCAGTGTCACGCTCATGGCCATCGCAGCCTCGACCTGTTGGCTTTAAGCGATCCTTCCGCCTCAGCCTTCCAAGTAGCGAGAACTAGAGACGCCTGCCACCATGCCCCAGCTAGTGTTTTACAGAAAGAAGAAAGGAACCACTTCATAATTCATCTCATGAGGCCAGCAGTACCCCGATACCAAAACCAGAGAGAGTGAGAGAAAGAAACTACAGACCAGTAGTTTCTACATGACTGTACACACAAAATCCTCAGTAAAACACCAGCAAATTGAATCCAGAAATATATGAAATGATACACAAAAGCAATAAAAAATAGCATTTTTCCTATTTGTAAATGACATAATTGGGTATATAGGAAATACCGTAGTCGACACAAGCACTCCTAAAGCTAAAATGTGAATTTACAAAAGGGCAGGATACAAGGTCAACCCACAAAATCAATCATATTTATTTAAATATACTAGCCATGAACAACTGGAAATAAAATTAAAAACAAAATGTCATGTATAAGGGCTTCAAAAAAAAAAAAAGAAATACTTAAGATACAGAATGCTGAAAACTACAAAAGGCTGATGAAAGAACTCAAGGAAGACCTTAATAAATGGGGAGCATATGACATTCGGGGACCGAAAGACTCAACACAGTAAACATGTCAGTTCTCAAAAATTGAGCTATGGGTTTAATGCAATGCCTATGGAAATCCCAGCAGATTTTTTGGTAGATATATACAAG
The DNA here is from genome assembly GCA_963574415.1 of Tarsius wallacei. Taxonomy (NCBI): domain Eukaryota; kingdom Metazoa; phylum Chordata; class Mammalia; order Primates; family Tarsiidae; genus Tarsius; species Tarsius wallacei. Next base: position 41,010 of record CAUYQG010172078.1, read on the forward strand.
TTTATTCTAAAATTTATATTTAAAGGCAGCAGAGCTGGAAGAGCTGAAATAATTTTGAAAAAGAAGTTAGAGTAATCATATTATCTGATTTTAAGACTTACTGTATGGCTACGATAACAGCGTGGATGTTCACATAGATTAAAGAAATAGAAAAGAGTTCAGAAACAGACCCACAAAATAGAATGGTTTTTGATAAACAGACAAAACTGTTTCAAAGAGAAAGGATGGTCTTTCCAACAAGTGGCAGAACGGAAAGATGGGAGCTCCATAAGCAAAATACGAAAACAGCAGCAAAACCGACTCTCAACCTGAACCTTACACTTTATATAAAAGCTAACTCAAAATCGATCACAGGTCTAAATGTAAAGTGTGAAACTAAAATTTTAGAATAAAACACAGAAACAAAATCTTTGTGACCTGGGCGTAGGTAAAGATTTCTCTCCACCGGACACCGAAAGCCCAATTGTCAAATTGGACTTCGTCGAAATCAAACACTTTTGCTATGCGAAAGATACGGCTAACAGAATAAAAAGGTAAAGCACAGGCTAGGAGAAAATATTGGTAAATCATATATCTGACAGCAAATTTGCATCCAGAAAATATGAAGAACTGTTGAACCTCGACAGTAGGAAACAATGCAATCAAAAAATGGCAAAAGGTTTGAATGATACTTCATCAAATAGAATAGAGGGATGGCAAGTAAGCATCTAGAAAGATATTCACCATCATTGGCAGGTAAGAAAATACAAATTAAAATCACCATGAGTACCGCTCTACACCTACACTAATGACCTCTAAAAAGTATTGTCCATACCAATTGCTGGCAAGGATGTAAAGTAATGGGAACTCTCACATCTTGCTAGTGGGATATAAAATGGTGTGGCCAGCCGGGCGCAGAGGCTCGTGCCTGTGATCCCAGCACTTTGGGAGGTGGAGGCAAGAGAATTGCCCAAGTCCGGGGGTTCGAGACCAGCCTGGGCAATTTGGCCAGACCTCGTCTCTGTAATAAATCAAAAAATTATCTGAGTGTGGTGGCACGTGCCTGTACTTGGAAGGCTGAGATGGAAGGATTGCCTGAGCCCAGCAGGCTGAGGTTGCAGTAGCCTTGAGCGTGCCACTGCACTCCAGCCTGGGCGACAGAGTGAGACTCTGACTCAAAAATAAAAATAAAAAATAGCGTGGCAACTGTAGAAAGCAGTTTGGCAGTTTCTTGTAAAGCTATACGTATACTTACCACATGACCTAGAAACCACGCTTCTAGGCATTTATCCTAGATAAGGGAAAGCTTATATCCCCACAAACACCTACACTATGTTTATAGCAACCGTGCTCATAACAGATAAAATGGAAACAAGCCAGATGTCACTGAATGTCAAATGGTTAGGCAAACCATGGTGCATCCATACCATGGCATACCGCTCAGCTATGGTACACACAGTCGCTTGGGTGGGTCTTAGGGGCATTTTACGGAGTGAAAAAGGAAATTGAAGAGGGTCACATTCCATATGACTTAGTTCATATGACATTTTGAAAGTGAGAAAATTACAGTCATGGAGAACAGATGAGTGAATGGTGAGAGCCCTGTGGCAGCCAGGATGGCACAGGGATTTCACTGTGGTGATGGACTCTTCCATGTCCTGATCAGAATGGTGTCACGTGCATGGACCCACGTGCTAAATTAGTGAAATCCAAATAAAGTCTGCAGTCCAGGTGACGGTATTGTACCAGTATCAGTTTCCTGGTCTTAATAATGTGCTATGATTATTAAGACATTATAGTTTGGGTAGGATGTAATATAATTATATCATTATAAACATGTTATAATTTGGGGGTTTGGGTGAAGGGTCCATGGGAATGCTCTACTATTAACAACTTCTTATAAGTCCGATGTTATCTCAAAATAAAGAGTTAAAAACAAAGCAAAACATATTAAGATATGTAGTTAATAACTACATATTAAGATATATGTAGTTATGAACTCTTACTAGGATTAAATTATATATATATATACATACACAATGCACACATAAGCATTCATATGTGACTATCTATATCTATATAGCCTCAATTTTTTTGTTAATTTGGAAACTGAAAAAATGTATATTCAAATAATGTTTTATGTATAAGATGATATGCATATAGAGACACATATGTGCATATTATATATCTTTCTCCTCATCATTTTTCCTTTATTTTGAAAATTGTGTGACAAAACTTTATCTGAATTATGTCATTCACTGTGGGGTGAATTGGAATTTCACTATCAGGTAACATTACAATGCTGTGGCTTTTCTAGTAGTATGTTGATTCAAATGAAATAAAACTTAGCTCATAATAGGGGACACGTTGTTTCTATCTGCCTAAGCCTAGGTTGAAAATTGCAAAAGAATAAAAATGATGTGTTAAAATTTAAAAAGAAAGCAAAACAAAACACGGAACGGGAAGCATTTCTGACTATTACTCTGCATACAAGCCTGCGATTTTCCTGCCTGTCTTACCCTGAGCCATCAAATTTACCCAGTTCCTCAAAGAACATCTTGAGAGCAATTCAGACCAACAACGTCGTGCCTGGAACACGAGTGTGTGAGAAACTGGGTGTCTCCTCCAGGCGCAAAAAAATCTCTAACCCCGCTTCACGCATCTGCTCCTCTCACTGACTTTCCTAGAAACCAATGTTAGGGAACATGGCTCGTTTTGACCAACCAGAGCAAGCTTACTAAGTGCGCAGGATGAAACACTTTGTTATTTTGGTCTCCATACATCTATAGACCGCAAGGGACGGAGGCTCCAGGGCAGAGACTCCCAGGGTCAGAATCCAGGCAAATCGCGCTGTGTACTCCCTTCATTGCCCTGGAAACCCTTGCGCTCGGGGACCCCATGGATGCTGTCACATCATGGTGCGTTGGCTTGTTTTTTCTGTGTGTCCCTCCCCATTGGGGTCAAGAGCCTGTCTTCTGGGAAATCTCCATCTAAGCCATTGATGACATGTGCAGTCATGGCCAAGGCCTGTGACGGTCACCACAGACTTCTGTCCCAGCTGGCATAGTCACACACCCTTTGAGATGCTGCCTAGATAGAATGCCCCGGACTGTCTGATCGCCCCATCTGGGTGTCACCGTCTCGACCTCAGGACCTCATGGCAGGACTTGTCCAGTGGGAGAATGAAATCCAGGGGCTGCCCTTTGTGGTGAAGCCTGGCGGGTGCTGCCGACATCTGCTCTCCTCTTCGTCTGTGGAAGAATCTGTGTTTCTCGTGGGAGGTGGCACTGTGCCCAGCTAACAGACCCCATATTCCAGCTTCCGGTAGCTGTGGCTGTAACTGTGGCCATGTGAGAAGCCCCATGTCAGGCGGGGCCTCTGGGAGAGCCTCGTAAAAGACAATTGTCAAGTGCCTTTTGTCATCTCTGTTGTGGTCCCTCTCTTCCCTCTGCCTCCTGCCTGAAATCTGGATGTGAGAGCTGGTGTTCCAGCAGCCACCTTTGCTCAGAAGCTAAAATACAGAGCCAAAAGATCAAAGGAGGCTTGTCCTCGAGGCCCATTTCTGCAACAGCCCGGGACTGCCACCGGGAAACTTTCATGTGCGAGGAAAAGAAACTTCTGTCTCCTCTATGTTTTACCGGTAGCTGAACACAGTTCCTAAAAGCCCTGCTCCTGGGAATCGCCCCGGTGAGACCCCATTACACAGGGCATGGGTAGCTTTGTCAGGCCTTGCTCTGATGTCAGGGAAACTTTGAAGAAAGACAGAGCTGGAAGGAGTGCCTGAGAGGACGTATGGATGGGAAGGGACAGACTGGGCCTTGGGAAGGATGAGGGTGATGTTTGATTGAATATGCGTGGACTTTAAGCCCTGCTCTTGACATCAGCTCCTAGAAGAGTCACCTTCTTCCAGGGCTGCTTTCTGAGTCACTCCCCCTGCCCCATGCGCTCTGGGGACTGAGCTGCCCTGCTCATGTAGAAGTCACCGTCGACTCCAGGGTAATGGAAGGTGAGAGGAGGCGGCTGGGCTGGACTCTGTGAAGGGCGGCTGTTCCTCGTCCTGCCAGACAAGCACATGCTGTGAGAACAGGTTGGGCAGTGGCCAGCTAGGCCTGATGGACGTCCAGGGGCCCTGATTTGTAAAAGAAGTGATGGCTAGAAGCAGTGAGTCAAGCCTATAATCCCCGCGCTTTGGGAGACTGAGGTGGGAGGATTGCTTGAACCCTGGAGTTCGAGACCCGCCTGGGCAACGTAGCACGACCCTCATCTCTGTTTTTTAAAAAGGAGATATGTGGAAAGGGGAGAAGGACGTGCCTGCAGGCCGGGCATTTGCACGCAAAGGGGAAGATGTGCAGGTCACAGGGAGGACTTCCAGCCCCCTCTGCCTGCCTGTGGGTTGCAAGGTCTGCGTCCAGCTCTCTGTGTGAGGAAACAGAGAGGAGTCGCTCTTGTCTTCCCGGGTGTCATCATGGCTCGACCGGTGCCGTTTCCCTAGGACAGACCCCTTCCCTGGCAGGCCCGTGCTGCCCTCCACAGCTGTGGGGTGACCACTCTGGAGGTGCTGATGGCCGTGATGAGCTCATGGCTTCCGAAATGGAGTGAGGGTTTGTTTTATTTCTGCGGGGGAAGAAACGGATGGCATCTTCTCTCGTTCCCGTCGGCCTCAACCCTCCTCTCGGCCGTCCGGCTTGATGTTGCAGCTCCCTCCTGGGGGCTGTCACCCGCGACAGGCGGCCGGGGGGCCTGGCTCCAGCGGATGTCTGGCCAGCCTGGGCCTCCAGGTCCTAATACGACTGGAAGGCACGACGGACCAGTTCCCTCAGCACCAGACAGGAATTTAAATGAAACCTCATTTACCCGGGTGCTCCCTGTTGATTGCCCGGCAGATGCCTCTTGCTGGCTGAGCCTTGTTAAATTGCAAACACTTCACTGACCAGCTGTTTCTGTTAAGCCGGAAGAACGCGGTGGAGCAGGGTCAATCTCCCTGCGATCTGGAAGGTTCTTATATGTTGTCCCTGTGGAGCGGCCACGGGAGGGTATTATCCCCGCACCCCGGGAGGCAGCTGGTTAACGGGGACAGGGGCTCCTCTGCGGTGGCGGGGGGGGCGGCGGGGGGCAGGCCACCCCAAGGGGACTGCTGCTCCGGCAGGCAGAGTTCCTGCCCCGTTGGGGTCTGGATGGAGGTGCAGGACGGATGCCCTGTCCGTGGACTCGAGTCAGGTGAGCACCTGCGCTGTGGATGCACAAGCCCAGCACCTGGATAATATCCTCCCGCTTGCCAGCCAGGGCTGTGGATTTGCTGAGCCAGGGCTGGCCAGCTGAGCCCAGGCACAGGTGCACCTCGTTGTTGCGGCCCGTGTGCTCCCCAGAAGAGCAGGGAGGCTCACTTTCATCGACTGGCTCACGGTCGAGCCCGTGATGGGTGCCAAGTGTCCCCTGTGTGGGCAGATCAGGGCTGGTTACTCATGCATCACGTGAATAAGAAAGAGCCCCATCCCCAGGCAGACACAACTAGTGCCAAAGGCTAGGCAAGCATCCTCTACCTGCAGCTTCTGCCTCCACTCCTGGCCTCTGTGGGGCGTGTGTGTGCAGTGCGGGAGCCGCACAACCGTACTGGGTCTCTATCAGTCACTGAGAGGACTGAGGGAGTATGGCTGGCTGTCTAGCCTTTTTCTCCACAGTCGCTTTCCCCATTCCCCAGTGTGCCCTAGTGCCCTCCTGTCTCCTGCATGCTTTCCCTTCAATTTCCCCAAACTGGAGCCCCTCCAGGTCTCAAGTGATGCCCTCCCTGGGGACTGAGTACTGATCAGAGCCCTTGGGAGCCCTGAGCGAGGCCAGATACTGGGGAGCTTAGGGTGTGGCCCCTGGGTCAGGCATATGTGAGGCTTGTGTGCCAGACCCGGGGACCAGGGAAGGCCTGCTTCTCAGTGCTTGGCAGTAGGGACAGTGGCGGCATTGACCCATGGCTTCGGGCAAGGGGACCCAGGAAGTCACAGCCTCATGACCGCCCTCGCCTGGATTCTTGCTCTGGGTGGCAGGGGCATGGCTTTGGGTTGAAAAGTTTCAGCAAAATGTTTCAAAGGCAACATCTTGGGATCGATCTCCCAGTTTGGTGAGGACCCCTCTCCCTGTATCTGTGGACCCGCCAGCAGGGGCCAGGCCTGGTTTGAATGACTTGGGATTTCAGCATGCCCTGGGTGTCAGGCCACGCCCTGGCATGAGTCTATCTCAGAGAGAAACTCCCCCAAAGATTATCTAAGATTGAATCCCCGGCCAGGCTTGGTGGTTCAGTCTGTCATCCCAGCACTTTGAGAGGCCGAGTTGAGTGGATTGCCTGAGCCCACGGGTTCGAGACCCGCCCGGGCAACTTGGCGAGACCTCGTCTCCACAATAAATCAAAAATTAGCTGGGCATGGTCGTGTGCACCTGCGGTTCTGGCTACTTGGAAGGCTGATGTGGACGGATCGCCGGAGCCCAGCAGGTCAAGGCTGGGGTGGCCGTGAGTGGGCCACTGCACTCCAGCCCGGGCAACAGAGTGAGACTCCGACTCAAAAAAAAAAAAAAAAAAGATTGAATCGCCGTGGGTGAGAGAGTCTGCTTCAGTCCCTTCTTCTTTTTGTCTCCCCAGACACAAGTACAAGCAACATAAAATGAACCCCAGGCCAGAGGAGGGGCTCCCAATGTCGCTTGTCCAGGGAGAGTGTCGCCTTCTCCAGACTCACTGTGAAAATCCGGGTTCTTTTTTTAAATTTTTATAATCAATATTGTTTATTATGATATTGTGGAAAATCCGGGTTCTTAAACTCATTCTCTTGATCCCCCCAGGGCTTTTGTGGCCAGACCCCCTCTCCTGCACCCTTGTCACATCTGCGTGGCTCCCCTGAGAGGCCCCAGGGAGGCACTGGCCATGGTCTGGGTTCAAGGTGGGCCTGGGTTCACAGGTACTGATGACACTCGACACCTTCCTGACCCTTCGGTGCTGGCAACAGGGAGCATACTTCCCCCAAATCCACTCTTCCGTCCATGCCCCACACTAGTATCTACTCACTTTCCAAATGAAAGCCTTGTTTTTAACCTTGGCAAGGGTTCCTGGTGTCGATTTACTTTTGCTCGTTCGTTTTTTGGAGACAAGACCTCATTCTGTCAGCAGCTGCTCACGGCAGCCTCGACCTCCTGGGCTCCTCGACCTCCTGGGCTCAAATAATCCCCACACCCCCACCTCTTCCCAGTAGCTGGGAACACAGGTGTGCTACCATGCCCGGCTAATTTTTTTTTGTAGAGATGAGGTCTTGCTATGTGGCCCAGGCTGGCCTCTAACTCCTGGGTTCAAGCGATCCTCCTGCCTCGACGTCCTCAAGTGCTGGGATGGTAGACGTGAGCCACCCTGCCCGGCCTTGAAGTTTCACTTTTGCAAGGTGCAGGAGTGCTGGCGATGGCCGGCAGGGACGGTTGGACAACCATGGTGCGTGCACATGCGTCATGCCACCAAATGCTACACTTAGCCGCGGTTAAGATGGCACATTTTCCGCGATGCGCGTTTTACCCCAGTTAGACAAAGGAAAGCCAAGCTGGCCCTGCTTTTCAGTTATGTCGTCTTTCAACGGTGGAGAGGAGGAATGTTGTTTCGCTTAAGTTTTTACCACAGGGATACACGCACTCGAGTGAAAAGGACCAAAGAACCAAAGAGCACCGTGCTAAAAGATCGCTGTGCCCGCTCGAACCCATCCCACCCTGGCAACTCCCCCGTGACTGTGAATTTTTGTTGTTGCTGTTATTTAGTTGGGAAGCAGAGTTGCCTCAAAGAGCTGAAGGTGGGTCAGAAGCAGAACATTTCAGGACAGGCCCCAGGACTGAAGATGTGAAGACGTAATTGAAAAATCAGAGGCCAGGGCAGGCCAGGGCAGGCCAGGCCATCATCTCAGGAGGGGGGTGGGTTGCCCAAGAGGAGACTCAGGCTGACAGGCCGGCGAGGCTGCGGGGAGGGCCTGGCGGGGCTTGCCTAGCTTCTCCCTGTTCTTCCCAGCTCGTGAGCTCAGAGAGACCCCCACCCATCCCCCGTTTTGCCTCAACTAAAAGAAGCAGAAGAAGCAGACGCTTGCTGGGAAGAGATAATGCAAAAAATGGCACCAGTGGGTGGATTTAGAGGTAAAATGTTTGTGGAAAGCAGGATGGGCTGTGATCACTGCACACCAGTAGGACTCTTCCTGTACACGGGCGCGGCTCCGAGCACTCTGGTGGCCCCGTCAAGAGGATACCACTGTGACCCCATTGTACAGATGTGGGAGTTGAGGCAGAGACATGGGTGAGCGTCTAAGACCACAGAGTTAGGGGGTAACAGCTGGGCTTCAGTCCAGGCCACCCATCCGAGGTGCGTAGTCTGGGCCTCACCCTCGGGAGGAGAGGAGAGAGAAAGCCTCCCGGTGAGGGCCAGCTACAGTCTCGAAAAGTGTCCAGGTCCTGGAAAACTGGCAGACAAGAGCCCAGGGAGGTGGCCGGAGAGGGACCTCAGAGGGAGGGAAAGCGGGCTCCAAAGCCTTCTGAGAGGCCCCGACCACATGAGGGCCGGGGCTAGGGGAGTCTTAAAGGGACCGAGAAGGGGTAGAGCTTTGGGGAGGAAAAGAAGATGGCTCGAGAGAGAGATATCTGGGAAAGAAGAGGAGGCTGAGGACCACAGGAGGGTGGGTGGAGGTTAAAGGCTGCGTTTTCTCTACTGAACCCTGGGGAGGGCTGGGACCTGCTGGAAGGGCCAGTGTCACAGGAGGGTCAGGAGGTGGGAAAACTCCCTGAGCTGGAGCCACGGAGGCCGTGGAGAGGGCAGCATGCATCCGTCCCCCTCCCCTTCCTTTCTTCTTTCCTTCCTCTTTTCTTTCTTTCTTTCACCCTTCCTTCCATCATCCTTTCTTTTTTTTTTTTGAGTTGGAGTCTCACTGTCGTCCGGACTGGAGTGCAGTGGCCGCTCCCGGCCCCCGCAGCCTCGAGCTGCTGGGCTCCGGCGATCCTTCCGCCTCAGCCTTCCAAGGAGCTGGAACTACAGGCGCGCGCTACCACGCCCGGCTAAGTTTTTGATTTATTGTAGAGGTGAGGTCTTACCAAGTTGCCCAGGCGGGTCTCGAACCCACG
>CAUYQG010172087.1:0-14859 GCA_963574415.1 Tarsius wallacei
CTCAGCCTTCCAAGTAGCTGGAACTACAGGCGTGCGCTACCACGCCCAGCTAGTTTTTGATTTATTGTAGAGACGAGGTCTCGCCAAGTTGCCCAGGCGGGTCTCGAACCCACGGGCTCAGGCAATCCACTAGCCTCGGCCTCCCAAAGTGCTGGGATTACAGGCTGAGCCACCGAGCCCGGCCTGCCATTACCATTTTATTGTTTATCGTTTTAGGAGTTTTTGCTTTTTACAGAAGAATGCAGTGTGTGTGTATCCCTTTTATATATATATGTATACACACACACATACATACACACACACACACACACATGCACCCCACAGATGAGATCACATTATTTCTTTCACTGAACTGTGTATTTTGGCTACATGTCAGCACACACATATATAGAGGGACCTCTTTCTTTCATCGTTTAGTTGAATCATTATCAATTGGCAGTCCCTGTTGATTGACAGGTAGATGGTTTCTGTTTTTCACTATTACAAGAAATGCAGCCGTGAACATTTTGCCTATGCATCTTTGTGCAAATGTGCAAGAATATCTCAAGGAAGAAGTTCTTTACTTGGGGTTGAAATCACTTTCCAGCTCTGTATTCTGACTGGACAGTGAGCAAATCTGCACTAGGCCACAGTGGAGTCTGGTTTTCTGTGGGGAAATGAACCTCGCTTGGAAAGCAGTGGGGCCCTGGACCCTCACTCCATGCTAGAGTGCCATTCTCTTGGCCAGAATATTTGTGTGGTTGTAGTGTTTTTCTCCTGAATGAGGAGATAAATTCTTACTGCCCAGCTCTGCATTTTCAATGTATTGTTTATCAGTCACATCACATTTCTGTCCTTCAAACTTTGCTTTTGTTTGACAAACACTTCCATCATGCTTAATATGTGCCAGTCACTGTTTGAAATGTTTTTACAAATGTTAACTTATTTTGTCCTCATAGCAATCCTATGTGCTAAGTAGTACTATCATTATTTCCATTTTTCAGGTGAGGAAACTGAGGCACCAGGATGTAAAGTAACACCCAAAGATACACAACTAGTAGCTCCAGTGTCATCTCACTCTTTCTCCTTCACGAGTCACTTTCTTCTAGTGTACATATCACAAAGTAGAGGGTTAGGCCCATGTTCCCCCTAGTCATTTGTCTGGCAGCTATTCTTCCCTGCTGCTCCCATGGGCCAACACTCAGTTTGCTACTGGTGTCCTCCAGAAATTCAACACTCAAGTCTCCTCTGAAGGAGGACTGAAGGTGTGTGCATGAGGGGAAGCCACACGTTTCTATACCATTTTCCCATTTATACTCCCCGACATCATCACTAAGGTTGTGTAGCTTTTGTAGAAGGGTTAGGGATAACTGAAAGGCATTTCAAGGACAGGGACTTTAACAAATAATCTCCCACCCATATCCATGTCCATAGGCCAAGAGAAGATCACCAGAGAGTTAAATCCCTCATGTCCTTCCTTGAATCCAGCTTCACCTTTCTCCTATTCTTTCTACTCATCAAGTGAGGCTTCGCCCACTGCCTACTTACAGGGCTTGCTCTTGCCCCAGTTCCCACCTCTCTCCCATAGTAGCACATTTGCCCATGTCTTAGTTATTCAGCCTGACATGTTGCTCTGGGTCTTGCAACAGGACAGGTTAGGGTAGCCTTTGGCAGTCCAACTGTTATCTCTTTCCAAAGGTTCCATCAGTGGGAGTCACAGAAAGACACACTTTCTTGTTTTCTGATATACAGCAAGTAACAGTTGGGTGAAACACGGTACACATGTATGTCTCTTCAGGCTAAACAATGGATTCTCAGAGACAATGTAGTCTAACTCCACATAGAAGAAGATAAACCTTCTCTTAAGTTCTCCAGCACACCGGGGTGATTACTCCTCACATGATTGTGTGGAGCAGCGTCCCTTTCTGTTTATTTGCCTTCCCATTTTCAGGGCATGGGAAATAGGCTCATAACGGAATAATAATAATGACTAAAGAGTACTTGCTACATGTTCTCATTTAAGCCTCATAACAGCCCTGGATTGTAAAGATGATTACAATTCTTTTCTCAAAGATGAGAAAACTGAGGCACATTATCCCACTGAAGGTCACACAGCTGGTAAGTGGGAGAGGAGGGATTTAAACTGGGCAGTCACGTGTCCAGAGCCTGTGTTCTTTCCATGACACCATACAGCTTTTTTTTGTATTTCAAACGGTAAGTGGTGGAGCTGAAATTTGAACCCAGATTGTTTGACTCAGCATTCCGAATTCCCAGCACCTTAAAGCCCCTGCAAGTGCAGCTACCTATATACACAAAGAACTGCCTTTGGAATGATTGTACTGTATTGCTTTAAACGGCAAGATGAGGCCCGTCCCTCTGTTCTGTCTGCAGAAGACAGGCAATGTAAATGTTTATGCTCCTCTAGCGCAAGCAAACCCCTAGTGATCCTCTCATGATGGACATACTTCTGAAACTATCTAGATTTAGAGCAGATGAAAGACTGCTGGGGTTTCTATTGTTTTGCTTGGTTTGGGTTTGGCATTTCTTCTCCTGGCTCTAGGCAGAGGATCTGGAATTTGTCTTGGGGCAAACCTGTCCTCTCTCTCTGGGAGAGTCTACTTCATTAGGCCTTACTTTGTAAGTTACCTCCCTGACAGTGCTCTTGAATGGTGGTGAAAAATATGAAAGCAGATGTTTCAGACTGACATTTGATGTATTCCATTTAATAATGGCAAAGGTGGTCTTCACTGGATTTTGCTTCAGCTGTCTGGGGATGAGGTACACAGAACATGGTCTTTGCCAGGACAGAGGGATCTGAAAGCCATTCTCAATAGATGTTGGCTATCTATTTGGGGGTGATTTGATTAGCCTAAGAAACAGCAAGTTTGGACATGCCCCTCCTGCCTTTCACTCCCTGCTTGCTAAGTGGGATGGGGTAGATCAGTATTGGAGGTAGTGGCTTGCTCCAAATCTCCTGTATTGTGCCTTTTGGGTTTCTAATTTTGAAACATTGGATCCTAAAGGCATAAGGATACAGAGTGGGGTGCTGAGACCACCTGAGTCTAGTAATAAATGGTGAAAGATGAGGTGGATATACATGAACAAGGGGAAACTGGAGGTGAAGCTGACAGGGTTCATAATCTCTGGGAATATGATTGGTCCCTGGCAGTAGTTCCTAGGTATGTAATGAGGCAGGTGGAACAGACACTGTAGGAGAAGAGCTAGATCAAATATTTGGAAAATGTAGATGTCCCATGGGCCTCTGTGGGGGAACCTACAATGCTTCCAATTAATGACAAGATTTCTTTTTTATTATCGAATCCCTATAGGCCTGCTGGGTACAATTGTTCACTGCACAAGGGAATCTGGCTAAGGGTCAGTGGGGACTGAAATCTAGCCTTCACTATACTCACCAGTCATGCACTCTGGCACAGAGGTGTCCATCTGAGCCTCCTGCCTTTTGAAAAGTTGCACAAAGCCACTCATAGCCTGTGGGCAGTCATGACCCTCACATCCATCATAGTGTCTGGTGCATAATAGGTAACTGACACCTGTTGACCAAAAGCAAAAGATTGTGATGCAACTGGTTGGTATAAGGGAGAAAGTTGCAATCGCTGTGAAAAGGGGTGCTCTAGTAGATGGGTGCAGAGCGTGATAAGAAAATTTAGCATTTGGGAGATATGTGGCCTAGTCATCTTATTGGTTGAAGGTGGATGACAACCGGAAGTCTCCTCCTTTGGTTTTCCTTTTTAAATTTTTTTCAAGTGATATTTTAATGAAATATTCTAAAAATAAAAATTAAAACAAAAACTCCAGAAGAAACATGATATCAAAATTTTAAGTAAGATAAGGATCGGTATCTCTTCTAATAATTGATAGTCTCTAAGGCAAAACTTCCTTACATTGTAGTGAGTTTCTTTAAAAGATGAATTTTGATAAAAAGTTGAGTGGCTTAGGCCTATCTGCTATCATTTACATAAGCACAGAATATGTGAGTCATGAAAATGTTCAAAGTAAATTTTAATAAGAAATTCCTAAGTATTGTTCAAAGGCACTTGACATCTTAAATCCCTATGTTTAAACCTACTTCGACAAAATCTGGTTTGCATGTTCTATCTGGCTTTCATTCAGTTAGCTTGTGGTGGGCGGTGGACAAGTGGATTTGGACATGGTGGATCAGAAGTGTCAAGAAGCATTGTACAGACGAGCTCCCCAGTCCGACATGACAGGATTAGGCTGTCTGTGGGGGTGGAGCAACTATGTCTCAGAAGAATGAGATAGAGATAATTAGGGAACACAGTGATCCAGCTGAAGAAAGAATGTGGGCTGTTCTCATGAAGGTGTTGACTTCAAGGATTATTATGCTACGACCACAGTTGGGAGAGAGCTGGTGAGGAATCTAAGGAATGTCTCCAGGAACACTTGGTGACTGAGGGACCCTGGAGTGGTGGAGTAGCTGTATTGAGCTTCTTTATCCTTTTTTTGCTGTAGCCAAAATATGCCTTTGTGTAATGAAGGATGTTGAGTAGGTCATGGACCACCAGAAATCAAGGTGCTTCATGTTGTGTGTTTCAAAAGAGCATTGGTAACCAGTTACAGTAGCATCATAGCACAGACTTAGGACCTACATAGAGACTTTGCTGTTGGGGATGAGCAGGCAGCTGTGCCTATATAATAGGCCTCTGTAATGCTGGACCTCCAAAGACCCCAAAAGCGAAGGCAGTGCATCCAAGAGGCCAAAGAAATGGCTTGGAGACAGCGAACAAGACATGGACCTTATTCAAAAACTTACATACAAGGAAGGTCCAGGAGTGGCCAGCTGGACAGGAAAAACCGCTTCCAGATTATATAGCATTTTACATAGGGTGGAACATGGGGCACACAGGTTATATAGCATTTTATATAGGGTGCAGTGCGGGGTTAAGCATAAAAGGGGTAGGATATCTAGTACACAGGCGAATAGTGTGAGCACATGCTTCTTCATGTATTGCATATACCCGAAATGGCTGTTATTTCTATCTAGGGGTGGGATTTTTAGTTTGTTTTTTTTTTTTAGTTGGAGTCTCACTCTGTCGCCCAGACTGGAGTGCAGTGGCACGCTCCCGGCCACCGCAGCCTTGACCTACTGGACTCCAGCGATTCTTCCGCCTCAGCCTTCCAAATAGCTGGAACTACAGGCGCACGCTACCACACCCGGCTAACTTTTGACTTATTGTAGAGATGAGGTCTCGCCAAGTTGCCCTGGCAGGTCTCGAACCGGTGGGCTCAGGCAATCCACTCACCTCGGCCTCCCTAAGCGCTGGGATTACAGGCTGAGCCACCGAGCCCGGCCTGGGATTTTTAGTATTGTAATGAACTGGAGGAAACCAAAGGTTATAAGCATTAATCCAGGCAGGCTTGATCTGGTCTGGACTAGCGGGGGTGGGGGGTGGGCGACGACTGCCACAAGGAATGGTGCCCAAGAACATTCACTATGCATAGCTGCATGATGTGGTCAGCAGGCACAGAGAACACTTTGTCCTGCAACAATGGGCTACGGCCTCAGCATGACCTGTATGTCTGGGCATGGTGCCAGAGTGGAAAGGGACATCCTGGGTTGCCACCTGCAGGATCCCTCCCCGGGTTCCAACCTCCCACTTGGGACCATATCCAGGGTGCTCATGTTGTCACTGACAACAGCTTCCCTTCATCGTGCTTTGTCCATTCCTGTATCCCTGTACTTGTCACCCTACAGCTTCCCTTCATCGTTCTTCTCTGGAGACCCCCTTGAGATGAGCCTGGATCTCTTCATGGTGCTGCTGGACACAAATTAGGGAGTCATCAGGGAAAGAAAGTGCTACTTGAATGTTTTCCAACAAGTCACTTTGGAGGAGATCTTCCTTATTCTGGAAACAATTGCTTGAAAAGGCCCTCTTGGTAAATGTAAGTCAGGTAGGCAGTTATTGCCCTGGTCTAAGGATGTAACAAGATATTTTGTGGTTTGACAATGGCTGTCTTTCCCACAATTCCTTGGTATGTTCAGCTGGTTGCTGGGGAGGAAGTATGTAAATTTGTATAAAAGCCACGGAGCCTCCTGGGAACAAAGGCATCAAATTCTTATGCTTTTTCTCATATTAAAAAGTATTTTAGCTCAAAGTTCACTTCTTCAGAGAGGCCTTTTTTGATCACTCAAGTTCTCATCACTTTATTTTGTCTTATAATGTTCATTGTACTAATATCATTTGTACCTATCTCTTTGGGGAAGAAATTTACTTGTTTACTGAATACCTTCTCCCCACTAGAATATAAGTTCTTTGAGGGCAGGAATATTCTTTGCTTTGTCCATTCCTGTATCCCTGTACTTTGAATCATACCTGGTACAATAGTAGATACTCTATAATGTTTGCTGAAGGAATGAATGACTAAATGGAAAATAGCCATTTGGGAGGTTATAGAATTAAAAGTACAAAGGTTCTTCCTTCTCCCACCCCCACTCCTAATTAGAATATTGTCTGATACTCTTGAACTTCTTTTGACCATTTCTGGATTTTTTGTTCTTCTGTTGGTTATTTCCATAATTCTTTTTATTTTAATTTTAGGTTCAGGGGTATAAATGCATGACTGTTACATGGTATAATGTGTACTAGTAGGGATTGGGCTTCAGGTGACCTCATTCTCCAGACAGCGAATGCTGTATCCAATAGGTAACTTCTGAACCCTTCCCCACACCCATAGGATGCTTTTACTTCAAAATCTTGGTTGATTTCCTTTAAGCAGTATTGGTTTTCCTCTTTTTTGTTAGCTCCTCAATTGTTTACCTTTAATCCTTTGCAAAATGTACTTAAACTTCTGTTTATACTTACCTCTTGGAGGCTGTATTCTGTCAAATGAGGAAATTACTCTCAGCTCCTGGTTATTTGATTAGTTTTATATTGTTAAAGTTTAAAGCATTTTCATATTTACATTCCATTCTGTAACTATATTTGTCTTTGATGCTTTGTATATAGGTTGATTCTGAAAACCAATAAACATTATTTACAAAATTATGATTTTGTAAATGTTATTTGCTGCAGAATCAGTGTGTGTGATTTGATCACTGGGGGAGATATAATCCAATATCCCTATACCTGGGCCAGTTGAAGAGGAATAGTACAAATTTCCATTCCAAATGGTTTCTCTTTCCTTACACTCCACCAATCTAAAGTACACGTTTTATTATTTTTATCATAGATATGTGAGGTACAAGTCAGGATTAGTTATGCATGCAGGCTTCGTGAAGGGAAAGTTTGGACCTCCAACTGGCCCTCACTTCCCCTGGTTTAGAACCCAGTACCCTTTGTAATGCTATGTGCCCCTCCCTCCCCTGGCAGTGTCCATCAACTGCTGATCCCTCCCTTGTGCTAAAGTGATTAATGTTCAGGTCTCACTTGTGAGTGAGAACATTCAGTATTCAGTTCTTTGTTTCTGTGAAAGATCACTAAGTATGATGGTCTCCAACTCCATGCAATTTGCTGCAGATTTCATGATTTTGTTCTTCTTTATGGCTGCATAATACTCCATCATGTATATGTACCCTATGAAATACACATTTTAGATTGTTTAATATATGGATCATGACATTTTGAGGAATTTTTTGTTTTTGAGTTGGAGTTTCTGTCGCTCGGGCTGGAGTGCAGTGGCACACCCACGGCTACTACCATAGCCTCCACCTGCTGGGCTCAGGTGATCCTTCTGCCTCAGCCTTCCAAGTAGCTGGAACTACAGGTACACACCACCAAGTCTGGCTAATTTTTTGATTTATTGTAGAGACGAGGTCTTATCAAGTTGCCCAGGCTGGTCTCAAACCCCTGGGTTCAGGCAATCCTCTTACTTCTGCCTCCCAAAATGCTGGGATTACAAGTGTTAGCCACCATGCCTGGCCCCAAGTTTGCTTTTTTTTTTTTTAAGCGTTTCTAATTTTTTTTTTAGCAGAAGATACATACTGATATCTTCCAGCTGTTTGCATAGATAAATGTTCTGGTATGTACCGACTCTAAGTCTCCCTCCTGCACAGCTTTCATTTTAAGATTTTTTTTTACTGTATTTCTGGATTAATGTCTGTTTTTTAGACTCCAAGTCTTCCTCTTTCTTGGATCTCTTTTTTTGACGGCTGGAGTATGTCCTCAAGTAATTGTTTTTTTTCAGATAAGAGGGCTGGAGGTAAAATTTTTGAGTTCTTTCATGCCTGAAAATATCTTTTTATTTTCATCAATCTATCTATCTATCTGTCTATCTATCTATCTATCTATCTATCTATCTATCTGTTTGTGGTGGGGAGCACAAGGGCATCACCCAGCCTGGCCTGGACAGCTGCCCCCTGACACCTATGGCCACCCCTGGGACGTGTCTTTTTATTTTTATCCTTGTATTTGACTAATATAGAATTCTAGGTTCCAACCAGTTTTCCCTCAAAATTTGCAGGTATTATTCTAGTGTTTGTTTTGCTTTGTGTTGACTGCATCTAAGGAGGATTTCCCTTTATTTCTATATAAGTTTTTCCCCCTCTGTAGAAGCTTTAAGAATGATCCTTTTATTCTTTTTGTTTATTTGTTTGTTTATTCGGAGTCTGACTCTGTCGCCCAGGCTAGAGTGCAGTGGCACTATCTTGGCTCACCACAATCTCAAACTCCTGGGATCAAGGGATCCACCATCATCAGCCTTCTGAGTAGTTAGGACCACAGGTGTGTGCCACCACCCCCGGCTAATATTCTTTTGGATATTTTGTAGAGACGAAGTCTTGCCATGTTGTCCAGGATGTCTTCCCTTTATTCTTGATATTCTAGAATTTCACAAAGATGTGTTTAGGTGTGAGTCTTTCTTCATTCATTCTACTTACCATTCGATATTTTAAAAAATCTTACTTCAGTTATGATAAATTTTCTATTTTTAAAATTACTTCTTTCCCTCTCTTGTTTTTTCTTTCTTTCTGAAATTCCATATAAATAGATGTTGATATTCCTGAATGGATATTTTATATATTTTAAAACTTTTCTCCCCAAATTCACTGTAATTGAGGCTGGACCCAGACACACTAGCATGAAAGGCATGCTTTAGAAAGAAAGACTAGCTGGGTATGGTGGCTCACACCTGTAATCCCAGCACTTTAAGAGGTCAAGGTGGGATGATTGCTTGAGGGCAGGAACTTGAGACCAGCCTGGGCAACATAGCAAGACCCGTCTCTACACCCGCGCCCCCCAGAAACAAAACCAGGCATGATGGCATGATGGCATGAAGGCATGCACCTACTCAAAAGGCTGAGCTGGGAGGATCCCTTGAGTCCAGGAGTTCGAAGCTGCAGTGAGCTATGGGAACCCAAGTCTGAGGTGTATAGGGAGATCTGTATCGGCAAGTTTATCACTGCAGTCTTTTCTATACAAATTGTACCTTAAGGTAATAACAAATTGATAATGACAAGTTTCTTTTTATCGAAGCATTCCAGGTAATGAGTGAAAAAGGAATGATAGACTATTGCCATTTGGCAATTCCTAATAAAATAATGGAGCTAGGCAACAATAATCAATGACTGCTAGCATCACAAGAAGAGACAACCAGATATTATCTACCTCTGATGAAATACACAGCACCACTTATAAAGCTGGCTTGCCAATAAACCTGAATCTGAACAAGCCCCCAGATCTGACTACTTGAAAGACACTACTGGGGTGCAATCAGCAAAATTGATAGACAGTGGGAATCTCTACAGGAAAAAACTAACTAGTGTCTTCATTAATTCCAATGGGGGAAAAATAAATGGTGGAGGAACCTCTAGATGAAAAGAGACTTAAAAAACGTATCAGCTGGGCAACACCCTCGGGTCCCCTCCCATTGTGGGAGCTTTTCTGTCCTCTCAATAAATCCTGCTTTCTAAAAAAAAAAAAAAAAAAAAAAAGACATATCTGCCAATTACAATATGTAGCTCTCATTTGGATGCTGATATTAATAAAAAATATCTGTAAAACATTTATGAAACCATCAGGGATATTGAATATTTATTGGATGTTTGATGATATTAAGGAGTTATTGTCAATATTTTAGGTGTGTTACCAAAAAATTGTGGTTATGCCTTTAAAAAGAGTCTTTATTATTTAGAGAAAGACACTGAGATATTTATAGATGAAATAATATGACATCTAGGGTTTGCTTAGATGCATCAAGATTGACCTTGAATTGATAGTCATTTAAGCAGGGTGATGAGTGCATGGAGGTTGTTGAGACTATTGCTTGGCTTTTGTATGTGTTTGACATTTTTACTAATAAAAAGTTGAAAGTAAAAAAGTTTAGGGTTGCAAAGTCAGAAATACCTAGATTTAAATTCTCCTATAACTTTGTGACCTGGAATAAACTGCTTAATCTCTCTGTGCCTCTGTTTCCTCATTGATAGTAATTGTCCCTACATCATAGAGTTGTGGTAAGGATTTCTTGCAGTCATCTCATAAAGCTCTTCGGATACTCCCCGGCTCAGAGTTCACACTCAGTAACTATGTTACTATGATTTACTTATTTATTTTAATGGTCCTATCTTGAGGGGCTGGTCTTAAGTGAATACCGCCATAGTATCTGCTAAGTGTTCCTAGCCTGACAGTAATAACAGAGTACTCCTAGAACCAATGCTTTATGGTGTGAAAGGCCAAGCTCCTTTCTGTAGGGCAAATCAATCAGTGCTAAGGAGCCAGCCCAGGGATGCTATTCCCTGATGGTTCCTGTTTAGGAAAAATTCTCAAACTGTGTTTTTTTCTTCTGCTCTCATACCAGTACCACAATAATCATCAATGCAGAGGAAGAATTGTATGGGGGTTTTCCCCCAGACACCAAGCAGCAGACACCAACTGAATGTCCTTCAATTTAATTTGATATTATCTATGTGGAGATAGGATCAGATCCCATAGGCTGAGGGCTCAGTCCCAAGACTGCCCCACCCCTTCAGATACCAGTTGCGAGTCTGAGCCTCTAGAAGTTCTGACAGACCAGCTTCAAGTTGGGGTTCCCATAATCCCCTCTTTGGGTTTGATGAATTTGCTGGAGCAGCTCACAGAACTCAGGTAAACAGATACTTAACATTTGCTGGCTTATTATAAAAGATATTGCAAAAGATACAAATGAACATATGCATAGGGTAAGGTATCGGGAAGGGTAATGGAGCTTCCATGCCTTCCTTGGGTGCACCACCCTCCAGGAACCTCCATGTGTTCAGCTGTCTGGAAGCTCTCCAAACCCTGTCCTTTTGGGTTCTTATGGCAGCTTTATTACATAAGCATGATTGATTAAACCATTGACCATTGATGATCCACTTGATCTTCAGCCTCTTCCCCTCCCCTCTAATTATGTCTTGGTACCAGCCTCACCCTAAAGCTATCAGTCAACGTTAGCATACAACAAGGTAGCACTCTGAAGATTTCAAGGATTGTAGGAGTTGTGTACATCAGGAAATGGGGATCAAGACCAAATGTATATATTTCACAATAGCACAGTGCCAAAAAACAAGTATGACCTAAAGAGTGAATACAAATTGTGCCTAACAAGTTAAGCCATATTTGGAATCAGAGAGATATGCCTAGCTCTAAACTAAAAGAAATAGAGAGGATACAAGCAAGAAGTCATAAAACAGACAGTGAAGCAGGAGAAGGTGAAATCATTCAGGATCTAAATTGTTTATCAGGTGGAGTGTCAGAAGCTCCATTCTGTTTTGTGCTGACTGTGAGTAGCTTAAGGTACCAGGTCTAGGTTGAGACCTTACAAATCTATTCCAAGGTGAGGTGTTTTCATAGATACCTAGGCTCATCCATTTCTGATTCTTGTTCGGAGAACCACTACTTGACTTGCTCATCACTTGGGCAGGTGAAGTGTATACCCCACTCAAGTCTGGCAGCCTTCTGTGAACCTGTTGTACTCCCACCAAACTTATCTTTTCTATATCTCATTCTCTCATGCTCTAACTCTCTATTAGCTGATTTGTAAAATTCCATCAGTTATTAATAATTGGTAATGACTTAATGTCCGTCTTCCGGAAACATTTGTATTTTAACAAGAAATTCCAAAAGACAAATGCCTCAAACCCAGAGTAATTATTTTTAATGGAATTTTGAGCACTGTGGCAGTGTAGGTTGAAAAAAAGTATTTGGGAGCTTGAAATCATTCCTCTGTGCTCCACATGCTACACCCTACCTTGTTTAGAATCAATGTTTATGAACTGGAAATGATGTGAGCAACATGGGCCAGGGAAGTCAACCATTCTGGTTTCCTAGGGATTCCTGAAACATAAGCGTTTCCCAGGAAAGTTCTTGTCAAAGTAGAATGAGTTGGTCACCCTAAATGGCAAATGTACTACCCAACTATAACAGAACAATTAGAGGGTATTGTGTGCAGTACCCAAGGAAATTTTCCTTGCCTCCTTAGCCCAAAGACATTTCTATCAAAGTTTTTTTTTTGAGAGGAATCACAGGGAGACAGGGTTAGGGCTTCAGGTAAGGGTTGAAGTAAGACAAACTGACATTTCATGTGTGACAACTTGCCTTCCAACTGAAATTTATAGTCCTTAGGAAGAATAGCTGGTTTCTCCTCTTATTTCTCTTAACACCTAGCACAGTGCTGAGACGTAGTCCTTTATACAATGACCGCATTTTGCAAAAGCACCCTGTACCCTTTTTCATCCACATCCACACAATAGCTGTTGGGAGATGAGTGACTATTTTGTTTATTCTTTCCCTTCCAAATGCAGGGATAGTTTAAACATATGGAGTAATGAGCATCAGACTTACCTTCTTGCTGTAAACAAATATAAATAAAATATATGGAACAAATATTTTCAGACATTGGACAAGTGATACCCTGCCAGAAAAAATTCACCCTCCCTCACAAAGCCCAATATTCTTTAAAGGAATATAAAAAAATTCTAGAAAGATAAGATATAGTTCATTTTTTTAATTCATGGAGTCCATATTGGTAAATTTACCAACTCACTATAATTTATCTGTAACCTCTAAATCCATATTGTGGTACTTTCATCATCATTCAGGAGTATGAACAATGACAAAATACTTGAATTTCCTGAAGTGCATGTTCCCAGCTGAGACCAAACAAGGTGATGTTTCGTCTTGTTTCACTTATCATACTATAAAAAAGTATCATTTCAGTGGTCTGTTTGGTACCACAGTTCCCACATTTTTATCGGTGATTTAGCTATTCAAAATGATTCCCACTGAGTGCAGTGGCTCATGCCTGTAATCCCAGCACTTTGGGAGGCTGAGGCAAGAGGATCGCCTGAGCCCACGGGTTCGAGACCAGCCTGGGAAAATGGTGAGAACTTGTCTCTACAATAAACCAAAAAAATTAGCTGGGCATGGTGGCGCATGCCTGTAGTTCCAGCTACTTGGAAGGTTGAGGAGGAAGGATCGCCTGAGCCCAGTAGGTTGAGGCCGTGGTGGCTGTGAGTGTGCCACTGCACTTCAGCCTGGGTAACAGAGTGAGACTCCAACTCAAAAAAAGGTCCCCGAGTGTGGTGCTGAAGTTATGCCTAGCATTCTTAAGTGCAAGAAGGCTGTGATATGCCTTATAGAGAAAAGCAAATCTTAGATAAGTTTTGTTTAGGCATGAGTTATAGTGCTGTTGGTTGTGAGTTCAATGTCAATGAATCAACAATATATAAAATATAAGATACCTTCAAGTAGAAACACATATAAAACAAAGTTACATATTGATCAGTTGGCGAAAATGTTGTGACCAGAAACTTGTAGGAACCTAACCCTATATTTCTGCTAGGAGCAGTGGTTCAGTATTCCTTAACTCAGTGTGTGCAGTGACTTTATAGAACTTCATATAATGAGAACTGATTATAATTCATTCCTAGAAAATTTAATTTATGAGAAATAGTAAATGAAATTCTGCAGGCTTGAGGGAAATTATACCAGCTGGAGATTCAGAGTTACATGAAGAAATGAAAATGGTAAATATCTGAGTAAATATAAAAAACTTGTACTTTTTTCATTTCTAAATTTACTGAAAAGACAATGAACTATTTAAAGCAAAAAAGAATAACAATGTACTATGAAATCTATAATCTATATAGAAGTAAATATGTATGAAAACACTAGTACAGTGGGAAAGATAGGAGTAAAAGGAAGCATACTGTTATAAGGTTCTTACATATGAATTGGTACAATATGAATTCAAAGTACATTATGATTAGTTATGGATGCATATTATACTCTTCAGATCAACTACTAAAAACAAAATAAGAAATAAAGCTAAAAAGCCAAAACAGAATACTAAAGTTACTCAAGTAATGCCAAGGAAGAGGAGGAAAGGGAAAAAAACCCCCACAAAGATTAGATGAGACAAATAGAAAAAAATACCAAGATGATAGCTTTAGAAACAACCATATCAATAATTACATTAAGAGTCATTAGCACTCCAAATAAAAGTCATAAGTTGTTCAGCTGCCTATAAGAAACCCAGTTTCAATATAAATAATTAGGTTAAAGTAAAAAGATGAGAAAATATACTATAAAGACACTAATCATAAGAAATTTACTGACGATATTAGCATCAAAGTAGACTTTAAAATAAGGAGGCCTACCAAAAATACAGAGGGATATTTTGTACTGACAAAAGGGCTAATTTATAAGAAGACAAAATTCTAAAAGTATGCATCTGGTAACAGAGTTGCAAAACATGTGAAGCAAACTGGTAGAATTTAACTCTCCTTGCTCAGTAATCAATAGAACAAGTTTGCAGTCATTAGGACACCATCAATCAATTGACATTTATAGTTCACCCCCCCCCCAAAAAAAACAGCAGAATACACATCCTTTTCAAATGCATGAAGAACTTTCATCACGAGAAACCATATGCTGGGCCATAAAGGAA
>CAUYQG010172097.1:0-21940 GCA_963574415.1 Tarsius wallacei
CAAAAAAAAAAAAAAAAAATATATATATATATAGAAACGACAGACAAGAGAGAACCACAGAGACCAAATATCGAGAGGGACATGGGGAGACAGAGGCTGGGAGACTTGGGAGGCTCCTGTGAGGGAAAAGAGGGACAGTGGCATCCTCCCCTGGCATAGGGTTTGTGTCTCATCTACCAGGTCTCATACCGGGAGCAGGGCTGCATGTTCAACCAGAACCCCCACAGCCTGCTGATGTAGGGTGATGCAAGTTCTTCGGCCCTAGAAGGAAAGATGACGACTTACAGCAAGCAGAATTGCAAATAGGGCAGCACCTCTCCCTGGCCTTTCTTGTGACTCCCTGCTTAGCCAGTCCACCAATGTTGACTGAGGCCTTAGGACCCCCAGGCCCAGGCCCGGGCTCTGTGACTGAGCAATCAGAGAGGCCAGTGTGGATGGTGCTTACATTCTGGAGCAAAGAAAGCCGACAGCAATTACAGATGCAAAAAATAGATATTTGGGGTAATTTTAGAGTAGAAAGTGCTACAGGGAAATTAAACCAGGCAACAAGGTAGAGAATGCCACAGGTGGTGATCAGGGAAGCCCTCTCTGAAGAGGTGATGTTTGAGATGAAACTCAGCAAGAAACGTGAGATCTGAGCCTCGGGATGAAGACATGGTCTTCCCTGGCAGCCCCCACCCCACTCCCCGCACATGGGCACGTTCACACCATACTGTGGACAGAGGGCACAGAGATACCTGCAAGATCTGCCCACATGAAGTGAGACTGGAACGGGGCCAGTTCGACGCTTTCCAGAACTGAAGATGCCCCTCAGATGGCAGAGGCTTTAGAGGGGAGGGACTGCCAGCCCTCAGGAAACCTCTGCAGGGAGGGCCTATGGCCAAATGGCTGACCCATTCTCCCTGCCCCACCACCACTTTCCTTCCCAATGACAGCACCTGGGCTCCCTGAATCACTGGCTTCCTCTCACAGTGGGGGAAGCTTCACACTTCCAACCCTGCAGGCCCCCAGCCCGCCTCCCTCCAGGGGCCACCAGGGCAGTCCTCTCCAAACACACACACACAAAAATGTGTTGGGCTGAGGGGATCAGGGGAGCCAGGGAAAGGGTTTAAGACAGGAAGCCTCCCCTTGACCCAGGAGCGCAGCTGAGTGGAAACAGCTCTCTTCAGGTCAAAGCTGCCAAAACAAAGTGAAAGGTGTAAAAACAAAGTCAGAAGGTCACACAGCAGCGATGGGCCTCTCTCTCAGGATCCTGGGGGGGGTAGGCGTGAGGGACGTGTGAAGAGGACTGCACTGAACAGCTCTTTGCCGCCATTTTAACTGCAGGTGCCCCTCAGCTGTGGTGAGAGTGGGGTGGGGGAGCTGAGAGTGTGAGGGGGTGAGTGCTGAGTGTGGAGAGGGTGGGTGCTGAGAGTGTGAAAGGTGGGTGCTGAGAGTGTTAGTGCACTTTAGTCTCTGCATCTGAACAGAGAAGTTGATGGCCCTTCCTTGAGAGACAATTGTGAGGATTCAATGAAACAAGGTAAGTCCTGGCCTTCGAAGAGGGCCTGGCATGCAGAAAATCGTCATGGGGTGGTGGTTCTGTCATTCACTTGCTGGACTGGCTGCTGAACAGTCATCTTCCACCACATAGGGTGTGCCACCTCACACCTGGCACAAAGGCAGAAGTTTCTCCCCCGCTGAGACACCCCTCCCCGGCCCCTGCTTCTGCCCACCCCCAGGTGTGCTCTTTTCCTACAGAACAATAGCCAACACCCTCTTGGCCCTTCGCATGCTCCATTGGCCCCTGGCTGCGTCTCCTCCAGCGATCCTTCCTCTTACCCACTTCCTTCCTGCCACGGGGCCTTCCTGGAGATCCTTCCATCACCCAGCAGGCTCTGTCTTGAAGTCTTTGTGAGAAGGTCGCACAGCCATGGGCCTCTTTCTCTGGAACCCCGGGTGGGGTGAGGGGTGTAGCTGGTCTCTTGGACTGGAAAGCTTTTGGCCAGATACTGACGTGGCTCACTCCCTCCCTTCGTCCGGGTCTTTGTTGAACTGACGCTGCCTCAGAGAGGTTTTACCTGGCCTCCCTGTCCAAAATAGCCGCCCTTCAACCACCCCCCACGTGCTGATCTTTCAACGCTACCTGCTCTTCTACACATAGGTGTGTTTTGTCTACTTGTTTACTGTGTCTCTTGTCCACAAAACAACATGTGTGGGGAGGAGTTTGTCTTGTTTGCCACTGTATTCCCAGTGCCTGGCTCATGGTAGGTGCTTCATCAAAATGTGTTTTGTTTTTTTTTTTGAGTTGGAGTCTCACTCTGTCGCCCAGACTGGAGTGCAGTGGCCGCTCCCGGCTACCGCAGCCTCGACCTGCTGGGCTCCGGCAATCCTTCCGCCTCAGCCTCCCGAGTAGCTGGAACCACGGGCGCGCGCTACCACGCCCGGCTGATGTTTTGATTTATGGTAGAGATGAGGTCTTGCCGAGTTGCCCAGGCGGGTCTCGAACCCGCGGGCTCAGGCCATCCACTCACCTCGGCCCATCAAAATGTGTTGAATGAATGAGTGAGTAAATGAATTTACTGAGCACTCATGCCTCACAGCACTATGGAAGGCACTTTGCTGTATGGCGTATGCATTTGTTCAGGCCTTACTACTGAGCATGACTCCCGTTTTGGAAACAAGGAAACCAGGTTCCACAGTGGAGAGAACCCTCCACATGTTGCTTCCTCTGCTTGGAATCCCCTATCCCCCACCACTCTTCTTTGGCCTACTTGACCTTCACAGTTAACTCAGACTTTTTTCCTCCTTGCGGCCTCTCCCATCCCAGGCTGGTCAGGTGGTCCTGCCACCAGTGTAGGCTGCCTGGCTTCTCATCCCTCCTCCAAGAGCCGGGTGGCCTTGGGGAGGAGTGGCATTTCAATGCATAGTAGTCTCTGCATCTAAAAAGATGGAGAAAATAATAGTCCCTACTTCACGAGATGGTTGTAAAGATTAAATGAAGTGTCATGACCTTTGAAGCGTGTCTGGCATGTAGCAAGTCTTAGTGTCATGATTTGTCTGTCATTTCTCTTACCATGCTGTGTGGTAACTGCTGGTTGTCGGTCTATCTCCTTTGTTATGGTGTGAATGTTTGTATCATCTCCAAAACTCGAGTTGAAACTTAATCCCCAGTGCAACTGCATGAAGAGGTGGGGCCCGGAAGTGATTAATAATGAGGGTAAAGTCTTTATGTATGGGGTTAGTGACCTTATAAAATGAGGGAAGTAGCTAGGTTCATTTTACCCTTCTGTTCCTTCCACCATATGAGGACGCAGCGCTGTTCATCTTCTACAGAGGACACATTATTAAAAGTATCATCTTGGAAGCAGACCAAGCTCTCACGAGACACTGGACCTGCCAGTACCTTGTTCTTGGACTTCACAGCCTCCAGAACTGTGAGAAATAAGTTCCTGATGTTTATAAATTACTCAGTCCAGTCTCTGGTATTTTGTTATAGCAGCACAAAGGAACTAAGATATCCTCCTACTAGTTTGGTGTTGTTGGAAGACCAGACCATGCTAACACTTAGCACAAGACCATGCTAACATTTAGCATGGCACACAGTAGGTTAACAGTCATGGTTTGCTAAGTCAACAATAGTAATAGTAAAAGCTTCCATTTATTGTGTTCCATTTATGCCACAGCAGGTACCAAACACTTGAAATGGATCAGCTCATCTCGGCCTCCCACAAACCAACGAGGTGCCTTTATTTTGCCATTTTACAGATGAGGAAACTGAGACTTTTTTTTGAGTTGGAGTCTCACTCCATTGTCCAGGCTAGAGTACAGTGGCCCACTCACGGCCACCCCAGCATTGACCTGCTGGGCTCCAACGATCTTTCCATCTCAGCCTTCCAAGTAGCCGGAATTACAGGTGCACACTACCACGCCTGGCTAATTTCTATTTATTTATTATTTAGAAATGAGGCCTCGCCAAGTTGCCTGAGCTGGTCTGGAACCCTCAAGCTCAGGCAATTCACTTACCTCGGCCTTCCAAAGTGCTGGGATTACAGGAGCCAGGCCATGTGAAACTGAGACTTCCAAGGTTTAAGCAGAATGCCACCCAAATAGTAATGGTGAAGTCAGCATTTGAAAGGAAGGAATGTACCACATTTTTTTAATCTAGTCCTCTTTTGATGGACAGCATGGTTGCTTCCAGGTTCTTGCTATTGTGAACATGGAATATTTACGCAGCCATAAAAAAGAACAAAATCATGAACTTTGCAGCAGCCTGGATGGATCTAGAGAATGTAATACTGAGGGACCTCTCACAGAAACAAAAAACTGAGTATCACACATTCTCACTCATATAGTAGACCTTGATCATCCAACGTATTACCACAAGAAAATGACTGACAGTGGTGGGAAACTACGGCAGGGGAGGGGTAGGGTGATGGGACTAATGGTAGTAAATATCTGTCTGGGGACGGGGAGACACTTCCTATCAACAAGGGTGCCTGAACGAGGCAAATGTGTACACCTAACCCTTAACTGTACCCCACAATATCATAATAAAAAATATTGAATAAAAGAAAAAAAAGGAAAGGAAGGAAGGATGGAGAAAGGGATGGAGGGAAGGATGGACTGAAGGAAGGAGGGAGGGAGGGAAGGCAGGGAGCAAGGAAGGAAGGAAATAAATCAGCCTGACCCTACTATTGGCTGAGCCAACCTAAGGCTCAAGGGGATTAGTGTACACTTGTGTGTAAAGGGGCGGGGAGCCAAAGCTTACAGATCTCCCACCCGAATCCCTACCTCCCCTCTGGCTTCAGCCTAAATAATGCGATGGCGGCTAATTGTTTCCTGCTGCTCGATGCTATCTCTGGCTAGCTCAGGGTGGGGGTGCAGTTCCTATTTTCCTCTAGAGAACTGTCATTGTTCCCCTCTGGGCTTGGGTCTTCCCCCTCCCCACTTCCCTCTACAGCGCATTCCTGCAGCAGGAATGTAGCTCCAAAGCCACCTGATGAATAAATCACCAAGCCCCGAGGAGCAGGGCCCAGATTGCAGCCTCGATCCGGACTGTTTCAAAACCAGGAGGGAGAGAGAAGAATTCCATCTCTGAACACTACATCGGGGGAAGTTTCCACTTGCCCTGAGTTTCAACCCCCTTCGGGGACTGTCGGAAACATACAGCCGAGCACTGCCAGCCCCCCCCCAGCATGTGGAGCGGTCTAGGCTTGTCCGAGGCCGGTTCAGTCGGCCTCTCACAGACAGTCCTGCTGGCCTGGGAGACAGTGCTGAGAGAAGGATGGAGACAGTCTGTGAGCTGCCGTGGGCTCCCCTGGCCAGAGCAGGCAGGGTAGGGGAGTCCAAAGAAAGTGGGTCTCAGGGCTGGCCTTGGGTTCAAGGGTTCAATGGAATCCACCCACTGAGTCGGTAACCTTAGACAATTACTTGTCTTTGCTTCAGTTGCCTCGTGTAAAACCGGCTTCGTGATTTTCAAGTTATACGATTGTGACTGAGATTAAGAGGGATGCTGGTTCTAAGACCCACAGTTAGAGGACCCAAGAGACACGCCGTAACCATCGACTCCGTTTCCTCAGAGGCTGGGGAGAGCCAAGGCTGAGTGGGGACAGCCTAGAGACTAGCGGTCCTCTTCCCTAATGCCAACAAGCTCTTACCATGGCTCTGCAGGCACGGGACTGTGACCTACCTGTTGAGTGTCATTCGCCATCACACTCTCAGGAGCGTGAGTTTACTTTCAGAGCCCTTTGAGAGTTCATTTCAAGCATGCCCCTGGATACTGGTGTTCAAGGCTTCCCCCTTCAATGATGAATTCATCCAGTAAACACATATTGAGCACCGACATCTGTGAGGCTTAGGCGCCAGGATGAACCAGACAGACATGGAGCCCGTCCTGGGAAGCCTGGCTGCCTGTTTGGGGGGTAGGACACACACCTGGTGGGAAGGCTGAACGCGGGGTAACAACACGAGCTTCACCGAGGAGCCCTTGTGATGGGTTTTGAGCAGAGGCTCTTTGTGTAGACAGCATGAAGTGAGTTCCCTATTTGTTGCAAAGAAAGACAGGAAACACTGAGAGCACAACACAATGCCTGAGCCGTGAAGCATGTCATGATTTCAGCCTCTCAGTGCGGCAAGCAGAGGAGAGGGACCCTCCCCGTGGGCAGGGTGGCTGGGACTCCGGGAGGCTTGGTGCTCCCCTTGCAAGAATCGCAAGATTTGAACGCTGGCTGTTCTTGATTCCCAAGCTGGTGTTCTTCCTACGATAGCATGGGGAATTCACACCAGTGTGTCCCCTTTCCTCTGAGGATTTCAGGCCATTAGCGGAACAGGGTCATTGAGGGCTAGGGGAAGTTTGAGCTCAGAGTTTAGAGGGCCTTGAATGCCAGAATAACATGTTCAATCTTGACTTTTTGAGCAGGGCACATGATGAACTAGGAGCTGTGTTTGAAAAGGAGAAGCACTGACTATGGCAACAGTCACAGAAATAATATCAGCTAGCATTGTCGAGCCCCGTGTTCACCCCAGTCCGAGAGTTGCTAGGCTTATATTATTTATTGTTTTTATTTTTTTGAGTTGGAGTCTCACTCTGTCGCCCAGGCTGGAGTGCAGTGGCACACTCAAGGCCACCCCAGCGTCAACCTGATGTGGGCTCTGGCGATCCTTCCCCCCTCAGCCTTCCAAGTAGCTGAAACTACAGGCGCACGCTACCACGCCAGGCTGATTTTAAAAAAAAATTTATTGTAGAGATGAGGTCTCATCAAGTTGCCCGGGCTGGTCTCGAACGCACAGGCTCAGGCAGTTTACTCGCCTCGGCCTCCCAAAGTGCTAGGATTACAGGCTGAGCCACCAAGTCTGGCCTAGGTTCATTTTAGAGATGAGGAAAAGGAGGATCAGAGAGGTTAGGTCAACTGCCCAAAGTCACACAGATGAATGAGAAGGATTTGAATTCGCAGCCCATGCTCCTGGACACTGCCTTGCTGCCTGGGTGAGAGGGGATGAGCGAGAGAAGGCTGTGTGGAAGGAGGGAGGCTAGTGTGTGCTGTAGGCAACCTGCGGAAATCCCAGGAAGTGGCTCTGCCTCTCACACCCTGGGCCAGGCTGTGGTCAGCATGGTCTCCCAGCAGCTTGGCCTCTTGTATCCCTGCTCGATTGCCCTCCCCTTCCTTGCGGTCTACCGGACTCCAGTCCACCCATCCCAAAGGCTGCTCTTTCCTGACCTCTGGTTGCTCTTTTTTTTTTTTTTCTTCCCCGAGTTAGAGTCTCATTCAGTGGCCCAGACTGGAGTGCAGTGGCCCAAACGCTCCCGGCCACCGCAGCCTCGACCTGCTGGGCTCCGGTTAGCCTTCTGCCTCAGCCTTCCAAGTAGCTGGAAGTATAGGTGAGCGCTACCATGCCCGGCTGATTTGTTGATTTATGGTAGAGATGAGGTCTTGCCAAGTTGCCCAGGCGGGTCTCGAACCCGCGGGCTCAGGCAATCCACTCACCTCAGCCTCCCAAAGCGCAGGATTACAGGCTGAGCCACCGAGTCCAGCCTCTGGTTGCTCTTAGAGCCGCTGGCTCCCAATACTGCCTTCGAAGAGAGGTTAGGCTCTGGCTCTGCCCTTTCTTGGCTGTGCAGCCTGGGCTGGTGTCTGGGCCTCAGTTTCCTCACCTGCCATAAAGATGTCAGCAGGACACATGACAAATTAGGAGCTGTGCGCTGTAAGAACTCAAAGGCAACAAGGAATACTCACGTGCTCTTGAGATGAAAGTGCTGTTTTATGTGTGACAAGTGACTTCTTGTTCAAGTTGCTGCATTGCCCCTGGATTATGAGTTTTTGCCTCTTGTCTGCCCCTCTGTGGTAGACTCCACAGTGGCCCTGGTACACTGGGGCCACCACTCTGGGTGTCTTGCTGTGGAAAGGCTCTGGAGACGGTAAGAGCTAGCCACGTTCCAGGGTCCCAGCTTCAGGGCACTCCTCCCCACCACCACTAGCTCTTTCCTGAGCCCCACGTGGCCTCTGGTTTCTGAGGCAGCTGCAGCCCCACGCAACTCGCCTTCTTCCATGTAGCCCATTTCGGGGTTAGCCAGCCATGAGGTCATAAAACACAAAGAGGAAGGGGAGTATCCCACAATTGTAGGACTGGACTCCCAGGAAGTAACCTGTCTGCAGCTGTCTGCTCCTGGGGAAATGGGCCATGAGTTGCTGCCTTTAGGGCTGGTGAAAGGGTGTGAGCTGTTTATAAAAAGTCCTGGGCTTTTGAACTCTTTAAGGGGGCAATAGCCTGCACTTGGGCAACAGGGGCATGGTTTCAAGGGCTCAAATGTCTCAGCAAACAGTCCCAGGGAGTGGCTGGAGAGTGTTGGTGGGGCAGGGCAGAGGCCATGGAGACAGGCGCATCCCTGTCTTCCCTGGGTCCTGGGCTGGCATGGGTGAACTCATACCTGACGACTGTCCACTTCCTTCAAAAACGAGGAGAGGTCGGGCTGTGTATCTGTAGTCCCAGCTACTCTGGAGGCTGAGACAGAAGGATCACCTGGGCCCGGGAGGTCAAGGCCGGCTGCAGGTGAGCTGTGGTTGTGCCACTGCACTCCAGCCTGGGCAACAGAATTAGACTCTGACTAAAATAACAATAGTAACAGCAACAAACAAGGAGAGGCAGCTGTGCCAACCATAAGGGTTCCTTGAGGTTTGCATAACATGCTGTGACTTTGCACTTGCCATTTCAAAACTTCTGCCTTGATGCCCACCCCACTCCCTTGGAGGAATGTCATCTCATCCTAGAGCCCTTCGCTGACCATCCTGGCACCTTGAGTCACGTCACTCAGTTTTATTTTCTTCAAGGAACCTTTGACCATCTGGGAACTGGGCTTCACTCCCCCGTGTTCCCCTAGACCCTTAGCACCAACACCCAGCATACGGAAGGTGCTCCCTAAATGTCTGGTGCATACACAAATAAATAAGCACAAGAACAACACAGGGGCCTTGGGGAGTGGGGATTGGAATGCCAATGGCCTCAGAGAGAAGGTGACATCTGAGCTGGGCCTGAAGCCAGGAGTAAGACGTAAGAGTGAACCCTGTGGGACATGACCAGGCCTCGCTGGGGCACTGCTGCCTGGGTGGGAAACTGCAGGTTCAGAAGCCTTGCGCCATGTGGTGTGGCCAGGGCATAGGTGACAGGGGACGAGCCATAAAGGAAGCTTTCGGTCAGTATGAAAGGCTCTGAAAGCCCCATTGCAAATCACTTGGATTGGAAAACCCTACTTTTCACCTGGATTGTGAGGAGAGGGAGGAAAAAGAGGTGGGAGGGCTGAAACCATTCTCTATGATACTGCAAGGGTAGACAAGGTGGCTACGCGTTTGTCAAACCTCACAGAATGCACAACATGCAAAATAAACCCTAATGTGAACAGTTAATCCCGGATTAGCATCGGTTCATCCATGTCACGACTGTACCATGCTAACGTGAAATGTTAGCAATAGGGGGATCTGGGGGTGTGGGGAGCTTTCTGTACTTTCTGTTCATCTTTCTGGAAACCTAAAACCACTCTAAAAAAAAATAATTGCTTTAAAAAAATTACGTGTCTACCCATGGTATATTAATTAAACAAATTGTGATAGACCCACAAAGTGGAGTACTGCACAGCCATAGGAATTGTGTCCCACGTGGACTAACCTCCAAGAAAATAAGTGCTGATCGGTGAGCGTGGCATGCTCCCTGCATACACAAGCTGCTTGGCTGTGGTGAGACCGTCTTTGGAAAGATACACAAGGGCACGCGACACCACCGGCCTCTGGGGAAGGGATGTGTGGAGACGTTTCACTTTATACTTGGTATTTTATTTTTATTTGAGTCGAGGTCTAACTCTGTCACCCAGGCTGGAGTACACTGGCATGATCATGGCTCACTCCAGCCTCGATCTTCTGGGCTCAGGTGATCCTTTTGCCTCAGTCTCCCGACTAGCTGGGACTACAGATGTGCGCCACCATGCTCCACTAATTTTTTTTAATTTATCGTAGAGACGAGGCCATGCTATGTTGCCCAGGTGGTCTCCAACTCCTGGGCTCAAGTGATCCTTTCTGGCTGGCCTCCTCAAGTGCTGGAATAACAGGCATGGGCCGCTGCGCCCGTATCACTTCTATATCTTAAAATTTTGTACCATTTGCAAGTGACACCTATTCAAAAAAGACATAAAGTTTAAAACATATTTGTAAAGTGAAAAGTCCATTGTACTTCAGATCTAGCTTGTAAGCATCGCAGGAAAGAAAGGAAAATCCAGTGCTCGGCTCCTGCTCCCAGGGATTTACCATCCCCATCACCTGTGTCCCTGCCTCTCATTATTTACCCTCCTGAAGTTGAATTTGTTAGCCCCAAGTATTTGCTAGGACCTGTCTTCCCCTTAAAGTATAAACCTGTAAGGACGTGGGTAGCGCCTGTCATGGCTATTGCTGTATCTCTGGCGTCTGCTTAAAATAACCCTTTCATAACCATGTTGTCATACTAACCGCTTAAATTTCGCCTCTTCCACGGAGACTTGCCTGACTGCCTCACAGAAATACCTCCTCAACGTTAATGTCTTCCTCGTGTTCTTTCGTTGATTGATTCAACAGATGCCGAGTGCCCGCGAAGGACCAGGCACACCACAGCTGTACCTCGCTCAAGTCTTTCACTCGGCCTTCAAAAAAGCCAACAGACATGTTAGTCCACCAGGACGAACAGAAAGCCTCCCCGGTAGGTTTAACGTGCTTGCTGGCAAAGCTGGCATCTGCTACAGGTGTGACCCTTTCCTCCCCATGCCAGGCCCTGCGTGAGGCACCTTGTGTCTCCCCCACCATCGCCACCCGCAGCTTCACAAGCAAGATGCCGTCACCACTGATAGGCGAGGAACAGGCTCTCACCTACGTCTCATGGCTGTGAAGTAAGCGGTGTTCAAACCCAGGTTCATCTCGACCCAGACACAGGCCTTGGACCTCCAAGCTGCACAAGGGACTCCTCGCCAGATGCGAGTGCTCCTCGAGACCCTCCACACGCACGAGATCATCCAGTCCTTGTAGCCGCCCAATACCTAGTATCAACATCAGGGCTGGGACAGGTTGACTAAAGACAGGATCCATGAGCACTTTTATACCTAATCCTGATTGTACCCCACATCTTTAAAATAAAATAAATTTTTAAAAAAGACAGGATCCGTGTTACTGAGTTTTCCTTTGGTCTCAGGTTCCAGTGTGGCTGGTTTCTTTGCATTGATTTTGGGTCTCTAAAAATATTGCATTATGAGGGGAGAGGCCAAAAGAAAAAAACCCGGAATTTATTTTTATTTTTATTTATTTTTTATTTTTTGAGTTGGAGTCTCACTCTGTCGCCCAGACTGGAGTGCAGTGGCCGCTCCCGGCCACCGCAGCCTCGACCTGCCGGCTCTGGCGATCCTTCTGCCTCAGCCTTCCAATAGCTGTAACTACAGGCACACGCTACCACACCCGGCTAATTTTTTGATTTATTGTAGAGATGAGGTCTCGCCAAGTTGCCCAGGCGAGTCTCGAACCCGCGGGCTCAGGCAATCCACTCACCTCAGCCTCCCAAAGCGCGGGATTACAGGCTGAGCCACCGAGCCTGGCTCACACACTTTCAATTAGAACACTTTTATCACTTACAAGAAAGACCATGAGTGAGCACAGAGTGTTTTATTTTAGAAGTTCTTACTGCTATTGTAATGATAGATGTACTGTTTAAATTCAGAAGAGGGAGAACTAGGAAAACATGATTTCAGATTTAGCAGAGATCTTTGATTCTTTCATTATTCAGTTCATCTGTGTTTGCAAATATTACAATATGTATTTCAGATAGTTTCCAATTGTATGCTTTGTTACAAACAAAGAAATGTCCCAATGCTTGAACCTCTGGAATCAGAATGTTAGAGAGTATAGGCTCAGAGCAGAGCTGCAAGATCATCAAAGAAGCAGGCTTGCATGCTCATTATCTGTCTGGTGAAAGACTCTCATTAAGGAAAAGAGAGTCTGCAATAGGATTTGTGACGAATTTTGAATTCCCTAGTTTTGAATATACACGAATGGTTCTGATGGTTTTACCGTGAGTTTGCGTTTGACTGAAATCATAGCCATTTCGAAACAGACATAAGGCAGGTTCTCAACTTAAACTGAATAAGTACTGCCCATGTGTTCCTCAGTGGGTAACAGTTTATGAACATTACCATGTGTCATTCTCTTAAGACTCAATAAAGTAACTGTTAGCATAGTCATTTTAGGTTGAAAACATTGAGCCCTGATAATATTTTAAGTTTCTCAGGTTCAAAACATATCAGCTACCGTAGACGTTGATTGTGTTTTTCTAGTTGCTTTTATATCTGCCTTGAATTCTCACTGAAATATCCTCTCCTAAGCCCTTGTTCGATTGTTTTTGAGGGGATGCCTCAATAGCTGGTCCATCACAAGTCACTGATTTCACAATACAAGGCAACTATGCCCTCTTCCTCACCTCACCTCCCTCCTGAATCTCTCCATCCATTTGTTCCTCTGGAAACTGAATAGTCAGAGTTTCCCAGAAGAACAACAAAGCCTGGAAATGAGCCTCAAGCTCCCAGTTATGAGTTCCATGGCATAATGACTGCCTAGTAGTCGGGGACAAGCACTGCCCTCATCAGGGGTGAAAGCTTAGAGGGACAGATATACAATTTTCTGATCTCCCAAGAATTGGATCACTGGACATCAATTTGAACTCCAAACACTCCATTCTCCTCATACCTTAATGCAGCACAGGAAATGCAAACAAGGCAGTCTACTGAATCCAACTCTATTTCAGCACACAGTGTGAACTCCAAGGAGCCCCACTTAACACACTTTGGTGCCTTTTATTTACCTTAGGATAATGTCTGAAATCCCCAAAGTTGTGGCAAGCAAGGTCCTCCCCAGCCTATCTGCGCAACATCTCTCTCTCTGACCTCCTTCTCTGTCAGCTGCAACAAGCCAGAATCCTTCTGGTCCTTCCCATGGGCCTTCTCCAGTCAATCTCCACTACCCGGAAAGCCCACCGCTCTCCCCATCTGGTTCATCCTACCCATCCCCCACATCACTTCCCTCAGGGACAACTTTTTTAGCTCTCAACTCCCACCTCCACCCCAGACTGGGTTCAGTTTCTTAATTATCTGGCCCAGGGACTCCTTGCATGCTTTCTTTGCTTTCAGTTGGCACACTTGTAAGTATTGTTTGTTAATTCTTTGATTATTCATTTAAAGGTTGTATTCCACCTAGACTGTAAATGCTTTAAGAGTGGGGGAGGTTTTGCTGATGATTCCTCAAGCAACCACTGTGACTGACAGGTTCAACCATGCGATGCTTGATAATATTAAAAATTTAAACTTTTAAAAAAGTTAAATTCATATAATCCAATCTAATAACCAACCAATAAACACTTATTGAATAAATACATTAGTAAGTCATTCACTGTGATTTTAGGCTCTCTCTCTCTCTCTCTCTCTCTCTGTGTGTGTGTGTGTGTGTGTGAGAGAGAAAGAGAGAGAGAGAGAGAGATCAGCTATTAGTGTTAACTGTTATTAAAAGAAGTTCATTAAGTTCTGCTAATTTTTTTTAAATTTCACTGGGTTTCATGGAGATTTTTCAAAGTGAAATACAATCACAAATTTCAAAAATAAGTCCTACTGGAAACACAAGTTCAGCAAGGTCCCTCAGCTGCTTTGATCTTAGGTCAATTTTCTATTCATTCTTCTGTGAGACTAAGCTCAGTCACCCATTGAGCTTTCTGAATCCCTTGCAGGTGAGTTCTGCATGACTTCCTTCTGTCCCCAAGGAAGGAGTAATCAATACCAACTTAGATTTTGTACCACCACCTCCACTCCCTCCCCGAGCATCAAGATGGACAGTGGTGACCAGAAGTTTGTCTTCATTTTTCCCTTGTGAAATGAATTTACCCATTTAAGACTGACTGGTTCTGTCACCTAGGAACACCTCTCCGGAAACTGGAAGCACCTCTTTCAAACTCCCCTAACATTTAGACAGAACTCCACAGAACTCCTCTGATTGAAGCACAGAAAACACACACACACACACACACACACACACACACACACACACACGCACACACACATAGTGGTATAGTAGTGCCAATTCTGAGGTGTCTGAGTTGATGCTACATGAAGGCCCTTTAAAAATATTCCATTTAATTCCTCCTATAGATTCACCAACTCAGAGACTTTGGATGAGGAGACTATTAAGGGAGTATTAAGGGAGGAAAATGCCTGGGAGAAAGGGAAAAGGCAGTGATAGGAGCTTAACAAATATTGCATAGAATTCTGTCCCCACTCCCAAAAGCTTGTAGTTACAAAGTACTTGGTGTTCTCATCTCAAGCAAGTGTTTATCAGGCCATCCCTGAGTGACAACCCGGTGATTATCCACATAACAGAGGCACTGGCTTCCAGGATTATAAAGCCCAAGAATGTAAAGTTGATTTGATGCCATAGATGAAAACAGGAACTAACTAAAAGAAGGCAACTGAAACAGCTTTCTACTAACACATAAAACCTTTGCTAATTGTACCTGCTTTGGAGTACAAGAGAAGTGACTGCATTTTATTTATTTATTTATTTATTTATTTTAATTTTTATTATAAAGATGTGGAGTATAATTCAGGGTTAGGTATATAAACATTGATCATGCAGGTACCAATGTTGATGAGGTATGCCCCTTCCTCCTCTAGCAGTTTCTGAAAGAACTAGAAATTGACCTTCCATATGACCCAGCAATTCCCCTATTGGGAATATACCCGGAGGAACCCAAATTATTCTACAAAGAAGATCCCTGCACACATATGTTTGCTGCAGCTCTATTTACAATAGCAAAAACATGGAACAAACCATGTTGCCCATCGAAGTTGAACTGGATAAAAAAAAGTGTGGTACATATACACAATGGAATATTATGCAGCCATAAAGTGATTGCATTTTAAATAGAGGGCAAAAGATAGTGGTATGGATCATAAAATAAAAGAATGTCTGCCTAGTGGCTGACCAGAAGAAAACAGTGAAGGAAGAACAAGTGGTGGTGAGAAAAAAGGAGCTGGTCAACCAGAAAGAGGATTCTTGAGAACATCACGCCCTGTCCATCAACCCACTGCAGGAGTGGCTTGAGATCCAGGCACCCAAAGCCCTGACTCTCCCATAGAGCTTAGGGTGGACAGTTCTCTCTGTAAGAGTCTGCGGATGTGAGTTGCTGATAAATAACAGCTCTGTGGAACTCACCAGCACCGGCAGACAGAAGCCCAAGATGCCCGAGAGGAGAAGCATTCTGTCCTTCACACAGACTCAGTGCTTGGTCAGTACCTGGCAACACTAGGGAACAGCAACAACTGGTAAAGTAGGATAGGGCGTGCATACACAACAGCCACAATCATCCTGCCTCGGGAGGCCAACCAGGTCACGCATGATCCCTACTCTCTATTCCTTGCAACTCAATTCAGTGAGTACAACTATTAAAACCATCTTACATGTGAGGAAACTGAAGCTTGAGCAGACAAGTGATAGAGTCAGGAGTCAAACCCAGATATATACGATACTAAATCTCCAAATCTCCATATAGACCAAAGTTGCATCTGAAATTGAGGGCTTCCTTAGTCTCTTTAATTGTAATTGTAATTGCAATTTTAAAGATGTGGGGTACAATTCAGGGCTGGGTACATAAGTGGTCATAATACAGGTAATGTTTGGGTACCCTTGTTGATGTTATGTGTCCCACTACTGTCAATACCTTTCTTTAGTCTCTTAAGTCATTTCCAAGTGAATTGCCTACAGTTTATAAACCTGAAAGGAGTTAATCATGGAAACTTTGACATATAAGTTTGTTTTCCACATATTGGCTTCCTATACATTATCCAGTTGCTTATAGCCTGCTGCAGGGAGAACATGACACCAAGAGTCTGTGTACTTTTTAAAAAAACAGCTTTACTG
The DNA here is from genome assembly GCA_963574415.1 of Tarsius wallacei. NCBI lineage: Eukaryota > Metazoa > Chordata > Mammalia > Primates > Tarsiidae > Tarsius > Tarsius wallacei. The sequence goes on from CAUYQG010172097.1 coordinate 15,939, forward strand.
AGATAAATACCACAGAACATACCATAGAACTCACCTATTTAAAGTGTACTGTTCATTGGCTTTTAGTATATCAGAGAGTTGTGCAACCAGGACCACTATCTAATTCCAGAACATTTTCATCACCCAAAAAGAAACCCCTAATCATTACCAGTCACCCCTCACTCCTTCCTCCAGACCCTGGCAACCACTAATCTACTTTCTGTCTTGAAGTATCTGTCGACTCTGGATATCTCATATACATGAATCATATAATATATGGGCCTTTGTGTCTGCCATCTTCAGTTAGCATAATGTCTTCAGGGTTTATCCATGCTATAGCATCGGTCAGTACTTCATGTTATTGCTGAACAATATTCTAATGTATGAATATACCACATGTTCTTTATCTACCCAGCAGTTGGTGAACATTTTGGTTGTTCTCATTTTGGGACTATAATAAATAATGTGGGTAATAACATTGAATCTATTTACTTTTAATTCATCAAACTCTCCTTTCGCCCTAAAGAGGTTTCTGTGAGCTCCCATAAGTCTGCAACAAATTACTAGAAAGAAAGAAGCCTAAAATCCTTGGGCAAGACAGCAATATATGTGTCATACTTAGAGTGATCAACTCTGGCCAGTTTGCCCAGAACTTTCCCCAGTGTTAGCACTGAAAGTTCTGAGTCCTAGGAAAACTTGTAGTCTCAGAAAAAATTTAGACAGCTGGTCATCCTAGACTGAGACTTAGCTCAAAAGGCAATTCTTGACAATCTGCTTCTGAGAAACTGGTTTACACAGTGACTATCATTTTACATAGTTTCATTTGGTAGAAAACAATTTTTCAAATTCTCACTTAATAAACAATGCTTAAAATGTTCATATATTCACTTTAGAGTTATAATTTATGACTGCCTTGCATACTTTGTAGGTGGAATACTAGTTGTTTATTAAAAGACTTGCTAAAAAGCTGAAAAACCTCATGTCCATAGGGTGGCAGTGTGACACAGGGTGGAAGTATGACAAACCTCAACAACTGAAAAGCTAAACTAATCAGCTTTTGTTTGAACTATGTGATTTGATGGGAAAATTAGTAAGACTAATCAGCTACTTGTGAGAGCAGTAGCTTTGTTTTATATTGGTAAACAGCCACATACAGCTAACTACTAATATCGCTGATTTAGAACAAGAAATACAAACTTGATGCCTTTTGAAAGCTTGTCTCAAAAAAAAAAAATTTTTTTAAAGCTTTGCTTTAAAAAAAAAAATAATGCTTCTGACAAAAATATACAATTTTAGTGACCTTGGAAATCACACAGTTTAATATTTTGAGACATGTTTCCGCAATAAAAATATAGGTTACAAAGAAATTCACACGAGTGACAGGAACATCATAAGGATAATCTCAATTCTTTATTTTTTAAAGTTAATTTTTAACTAGCTTCAATACTTGACTTTTAGAATAAATTATTTCTACCTGCTTTAACCTCAATCTCAATAATTGAGTGTGTTAAAATTCTTAGTATGAGAAAGTATAATTCTAGTACAACCTCTCTCTGAATGCTGGACCCACTTTTACAAACTTTTTGACAGATATCTACCCTCAGAAATGGGTGCAAAAACAGTCTTTAATGTATATTGGCTCCATTAATATAAGCCCAGTGTTTGCAAGCCTGATATTCATTTTATATATTTTTCCTATTCTTAGAAAATAAAGAATCTAGAAGAAAATGTATACTTTTTCCTGCAAACAGCAATAGGAATTAGAATTCTAATGGCAACTTGAATTTAGAAGCTATTTTACTTTGTTCACATCATGAAAGGTAAGGAAAAATGTATGCACCAGCAATTTACATGATCAAAAAGACAACACTGAATTCTCTGAGAAAAACAACTTCTCTGTTATGGTTTGTAACTGGCACCCTAGGTCCTCTTCCACCATCTGTTAATAATGAGGCACCATAGAGTCAGCCACTGAGTACAGATAATTTCACAGAAGAAAGATAAATACAGACTAAATATGAACCTAGTGACATATATTCATGTTTCCCTCCTTTTTCATGTCAAATCATGATGCCCATGGAATAAAAAAAAACAATCTGGTCTCTCAGGGTTCTTCATGCTATAATCTGTTTTCTTCTGAAGTCTTTGGTCCGATCTTAGTTGTGTTTCTCTTGGCCCTGTTGATTTAGACATTTATCATGGCATTGCTGAAATGCAAGCACATAGTGAAAATCTAATCTAGGGGAGACTAAGATGGCACATTTTGTACACTGTTCTGACTTGTTTTGACATTCTAAATGCTTACTTCTGCCACTATTCTAAACAGAGCCACTGAATAATAACAATTTGATTGAACTGAGTTGTTTTCATTCGTTTGTAATATTAACAAATGCCATGCAGGACTGCAATCCACTTGCTACAGAGGATCTTTGAGGTATAAAATACATATCTAGGATTGTGAAAGCTACTATATCAGTCTGGACTAAATTTTCCATTCTCTAAATAGTATTGTCCGATATGTGTGAACTGATCTGTCCCTAATTAGTTAATAGTATTACTCTCCCACAAGAGGCCAGGGACTACCCACTTAGAAAGTTTTCTAATACATTCCGAAGTCTATATAACAACTTCCTGTTTGACAGAATAATCATACAAACACTCTTCTGAAATGAATGATACTTTTGAGAACTATGTCTTTGATGTTTCTCTTAAGGATGGTTGCTCACCTTTATAACAGATTTCAAAGACCCATGCAGGTGACTTGCCTGCTGTCGGTTGCTGAGCTCACTAAAGTTTGTCCCCAGGAAATTCCTCTGGAGCAACCTGTATTGACCTCTGAGAATCTGCTATCATTGAGGGCATATGGTGGTAGCAATCGTAATAGCTACCACTTATTGAACTCCTTGTTACCAAGGCTACCCACCTAATCCTTACAACACTGCAAAGTGGTTTTTATATACAAGTTCAGACAAGAAAACTGAGACTGGAAATTCCAGTGACCTACTCAGTGCAGAGCAGGGTTTGAACTTGGGCCTGATGTTGACCTTGACCTTTTTCTATCACAGCATCCTGCTGTCCTGGAGCTCTTTACACAAGGAAGAACAGGGGCTCATATATGGGAAATGCTTATGTGGGCTATCCCAAGAAAGAAGCAGCATGATAGTGGCACAGGTCCTTCCTCAAATTAGAAAGCTAGAGAACTGTAGTCCCAGTTCTAGAACTACTGAGTCAGAATACTTGACCTTCATCAAAATGTCATCATTGTTTTTTACTGTAGATATCTATGACTCTTATCCTTTTCTAACCCTGCCCTATTTCAAGACTTTTTCTGCTTTGTTCATTTCTATGTTGTGAGAAATTTCCATACATCTATTACTTTTATAATTTTTAAGAGCAATGAAGGTACAATTTTTAAAATGTTGCAAAAAGGTTGTTCAAAATCAACATTATAGAAGTATTTGACAGTTTGATTTTTGTTTTTTTGAGTTGGAGTCTCACTCTTTCTCCCAGGCTATAGTGAAGTGACACGCTCATGGCCACTGTAGCCTCGACCTGCTGGGCTCAGGCAATCTTTCCTCCTCAGCCTTCCAAGTAGCTGGAACCATGGGCACGCACTACCACGCCCAGCTAACTCTTTGATTTATCGTAGAGATGAAATCTCACCAAGTTGCCCAGGCTGGTCTTGAACCCCTGGGCTCAGGCAATTCTCTCAACTTGGCCTCCCAAAGTGCTGGGATCATAGGTATGAGCCACTGAACCCAGCCCTGTTTGACAGTGTAGCATACATTACTGTGTACTGAGAGAAGATGAAATTGAATTGTGGGCTTTCTGAGCAGTCTGAAGGATTATCACACGGTGGTCCAAATATCCCTCCCACCATGACCTGTCTTATCTATACCCAATTAAGTAAAACTGGCAGTTAGGAAACCTATAGTCAGCTAAGGCACATAGAAAGTCAAGTGAAAATTAGACTAGTTTCATTTGTTATGAAAACAAATATGTTCATAGATAGGAAGTAAATATAAATAAACATTGTTCACAAAAGTGAAAGGTAACCCTGAGTGATCCAATTGAGAGCTGTGAGAGCTCTCATGGAATCAGGGTCCTTCTAGGAGCAGCAAGTGTGGTCAGCATATGACTGCTGGTTACAGGTGCTCTGGCAGCTTGTGACTGAGCCCACTCACTACATCCCATCCTTAATTCTGACATCAGGGTGAGTCAGGAATAGGATGAAACCCAAGTCTGTTTCACACATTATTTAAAAATAAGGGCACAAGGAAATTCACTAACTTATTTTTTAGGACTCTAAAGTAGCCCCATGTCAAATCGGCTTATGTCAAATTATCATATGCCCCAGACACTAATTGTGTGATGGTATCGTTTCCTCCTCCAGAAGTGAAAGGGCTGGAATGGATAACTGTGAGTTCTCTTCTAGAGCTAACATTCTAGGATTTTTAAAAAAAGAACACATGTAACCTTTATTTCTCAACATAAACTCCGTCAAATTCAAGACACTTTATAAGGCATGCTATCAGCCCATTAGTCTACTTCTAAATAACTGGGGTTTCTGGGAATATAACCATGTTAATGCAGTTTTTTTACACTATTAACTGAAAAAAAGTGGGTTCCCTTTACAGACCTCTTAACATTATGAAACAAAAAGAAGTCCGAAAGAGCTGAATCAGAACTGTAAGGTGCATACCTAATCATTTCAAAATTGCCCTGTTCATATGAGAGGAACGAGCAGGAGCATGGTCTAAGTGTGGACGGATTCCCTGATAAAGTTTCCCAAAGCTAGCATTCTAGGATTGGAAGGTATGCTTTCAGAATCTCAATGGGCCCTTGGGTTGACTGAGATGATCAGACCCAGAATGATCGCCAGCATTAAACCATCAACGGCAAGGCCATGTCTGCACAGTTACTGCTCCACACTATCACTTCTGCCCACTCTTATTTTCTGATCCCACATTTCAGCACCTTCTTTCTCCTCTGTTCACTCTTTCCCTCTTCCAGCCCTCCTCCCTACAGTTGAATCAAATGAACAGAACATTTAAATATGAATTTATCCTGAATTGACTAATTTTACGTTAGCACGAAATGTCACTAGCCCTTATACAAAACACTGTGTTTGTACAAAATAAGAAAAATCTTTCTACACTTCTGAAAATGTGTTTTACCTCATTGAAATGGGTAAAAGTGACCTTAGAACTATACATTTTTGAATTGCAAAGGCTCTCATGTATAAGATTTTATTTAAAATCCCTGATAAGTTTGAGAAGTAGGTTTCATTATCTCTCTATTATAGATAAGGACTCCAGCATTGAAAAATAAAGCAATTTGATTGAGAACTCATAATTAATAATTATGTAAGAAATCCAGATCTATTAAATCAAGATCTTTCAGGATAAAGCCTTGAAATATAAAAGCCTACCTCTAATTTTAATTTCTGAGGCAATTTACTCCAGGCTTGTATAAATCAACTTTATGATTTTTTGACAAAAATGACCTCCCCCCCAGAAAAAAATCACTCCAAGAATTGTAACTAGGCTGTTAATGTTTCGCTTCCTGGAGATTCCATAGGTGTTTTCTGTTGGGAGCCAGCAGTGGAGGCCCGCCTGAGCGTTAGCGATCCAGGCGGGCTGCGGACCCTGAGACCACTAGGATGAGTTCAGGAGCTAATGGCCCATTCCCTTTTCCCTTTTTTGCTGTTTGGCACGTCCCACTAGCAGGGACTTTGAAGCTCTGAGAGTACGACAGGCATGGCTTACTTTAGGAGTCCATTGTTCCCATTTCTCACAGACTGCGGTTTCGGCTTTAAACTTAACACAGTTCAAACTCAGATCACATTTGGGGGCCTTTAATATGGTACAAGCTTCTTTATAAGATTTAAAAGTATATTTGTAGAATTAGTATATACATATGGAGAGCTGCTTTCAGCTTTACATGGTATAGATGATTATCTAGAGTTACTAGAAACGGCCCAGCATGAACTTTGGGCTGGGCCACATTCCTAAGGGCCCAGC
>CAUYQG010172100.1:0-17592 GCA_963574415.1 Tarsius wallacei
GGCGTGGTAGCGCGTGCCTGTAGTTCCAGCTACTTGGAAGGCTGAGGCGGAAGGATCACCGGAGCCCAGCAGGTCGAGGCTGCGGTGGCCGGGAGCGGCCACTGCACTCCAGTCTGGGCAACTGAGTAAGACTCCAACTCAAAAAAAAAGACTGCTATTGTCCACCAAGAACACACAGAGAGAGGCAGGCAGTGGGAAGAGATTTAAGTGTTGACTTTTTTCTCCCCAATCTATGGGGGACCTTGTCCTTCCTCTTTCAGAAAGCCATATCTCTGTCAACATTCCACCTTTGACAGTCTCCAAAACTATTAACAACTATAAGAGTTTGATTTTACCTGACTTACAAACTAGTAAGTTAGCCTTTTTGTGTATCTGATAGAAGACATGAAGTCCTGGGTCAAAGACATGTGACTTTGTTGCTCATGACAAAGCAGGCAGCAAGAGCATTAAGTTTGCCCACACAAGTCCCACAGGGAACAAAAAAATATGGATCTAGGTGAATACTACACAAACAGTTGGTGTGTGCTTCAGCTGAAGAGTACTGGGCTTGGGGAACCACTGCTTTACAGCAAGCAGTAAAACAAGCCTGTTCCCCCACCTCCATCCCAGAAGGGAGACATTACAAACATAACCCTGAGAAGTGTCCCAGGTAAAGACTGATCAGAATCTTGCATTTTTCACTAAAAAAGAACATGCAAGAACTCACAGGGCCCATAGCAGATTGCCTTTCCCACTAGTTTCATGTAAATTTTTTTGTAATCCTCAAGATACGTTAGTTTCTATTAAAAATTATAAAATCTGACACTAGCAACCAATGACAATATAATAAATTTTAAGTACTACCAAAATCTCCTTGAAAAAATGCACTAGAAAAGGAAAAAATATACTAGTGACAAAAATTTTATAGTGAGTTCATTTATACTATAGAGGAACAGATAATTCCTATGCTATATTAACTCATCCAAAATAATAGGGCTGCATAATTCACTACATGAAGTTAGAATGACTCTAATAAAAAGAACATCAAATAATGTAAACAAACATACAGCTAGCTCCATTTATTAAAAGAGAAACATAAAAACAAAGCAATCTTAATTCAAAAGTAAATGAAGATAATCCCATACAATTAATGAGTATTAATGAGTAGCTTTCCTTAGAAATGCAACATTATATTTTAAACTGAATTTTAATACATCAGTATATCCAATGAGAAAATCTTTGTATCCATCTCAGAAGCTGAAAAAATTGATAAAATAAAGCAATTATTTCTGTCTTTAAGTTTTAAGTAAGGTAAGAACAGAAAACCATACCATGCTGTATAATGAAAAATTCAAGACAATAAAGATATAAATTTTTCCTAAATTAACCAACAGATTTAACATAATTCTAATCAAACTGTACTAGAGCTTTTGTGGAGGGACAGCTTGGAGGGCAAAAGGATTCTAATTTTAAAACACAAGAAACTAAGAAATTATGCAGGAAAAAAGCAGCAATGAAGAAGAAATTTCACTTCAGATACTGAAATATATTCTAAAGCAATAAATGTTAAAACAGTATGGCACTGCTACAAGAAACAGAGCAGCAAAAATAGCTATGAAATAGATAAAAATATAAATGTAATACAATAATTGACTAGCTACGAGGTTGGAGCCTTACTTTTTGACAAAAATAAATTACAGACAGATTAAAAATTTAATAGAGGGTGCCAAAAAATGTCTACACATTTTAAGAAAGGAAAAAAATGGTATTAAAATGGTAATACTCAATATATACCAATAACAAAAGATGAATACAAGTCACCTTTGACTTCTGCAATTACAAGAGGTGCTCAAAGTGGTTACCATCAGCATCCAGACACTCCTGATTACGGTGAACTAAAAGTAACACACAGCATCCCTTAAAATGTGTATGCATTTTTTTGGCACCTCTGGTACACAAAAGAAAAAACTTTTAAAGAAAGCTATTGGACAGTATTAGTAAAATCTCAACCAGGCTTGAAAAAAACTATTAAGTATCAAAATAATGCAAAAGTCACACACACAGGAAAAAGTTAACTACATAAAAATAAAAGACTTTTACATATTAAAACCACTTTGAAGTATAAGAAAATATTAGAAAAGGTTTATAACAAGTAAAAAGTATAAATATGGGTAATTAAATATAAATTACTGTTTAATATATAAAGAGTTCTTTCTTTTTTTTTTCCTGAGTTGTAGTCTCACACTTATTGCCAAGGTCGAAGTACAGCGGCCTGCTCACGGCCACCGCAGTGTTGACCTGCTGGGCTTAGGCGATCCTTCTGTCTCAGCCTTCCAAGTAGCTGGAATTACAGATGCACGCTACCACGCCCAGCTAGTTTTTGTAATTTATTGTAGAGATGAAGTCCCACCAAGTTGCCCAGGCTGGTCTCAAGCCCCCGGGCTCAGGCAGTTCTCTCACCTCAGCCTCCCAAAGTGATGAGATTACAGGCTGAGTCACGGCACTCAGCCAAAGAGCTCTTTCAAAAGTAAACAACTATTAGTTTTTTAAGTATAAGCAATCAGGCAATAAAACATACACTAGTAGGTTATTTCTTTGTAAAAATCATGAATAAATTAATAATTATCTTCTGATTTGCCTCTTTAAAACTAAACACTTATAAAAAGTTAAAAAAAAAAAAAAAGGTCTGAGTAAATATATTATAAAGGCAATTCTACTTTACTTAAAAAAAAATTTATTTGCCCCGGCACAGTGACTCAAGGCTGTAATCCCGGCACTTGGAGAGGTCGAGGCGAAAGGACTGCCTGAGTCTGCGGGTTCAAGATCAGCCTGGGCAACATGGTGAGACCTCATCTCCACAATAGATCAAAAAAGTTAGCTAGGCATGGTAGTGCACGCCTGTAGTTCTGGCTATATGGAAGGCTGAGGCGAAAGGATCACCAGAGTCCAGCAGGTCGACACTGGGGTGGCCATGAGCGTGCCACTGCTCTTGAGTCTGGTTGACAGAGTGAGACTCTAAATTTTTTTTTTTTAAGAGACAGGGTCTCACTCTGTGGCCCAGGCTACAGTGAAATGGCATGATCACAGCTCACTGTAACCTCAAACTCAAGTGATCCTCCCACCTCAGTCTCCTGAGTAGCTAAGACTACAGGCACATGCTACCATGCCTAGCTAATTATTTTTTATTTTTTATTTTTTGTAGAGACAGTATCACTATGTTGCCTAGGCTAGTCTCGAACTCCTGGCCTCAAGCAATCTTCCCAACTCGGCCTCCCAAAGTGTTGAGATTACAGGAGTGAGCCACCACACCAGCCTACATTATTGCTTTTATTATTAATTTGTTATTCCCCAGGTATGCGTTCTGTTTATATTTAAAGAGATACAGTCCAAATAAATTCACAGTTTTGCGTGTTTATTTCAAAAAACAACTTATGCTTACATAAAACATATTTTATGATATTTTGGTATAACATATATTCTAAAATTAAAAGCTAATTAAGACAAAATAGTTCCAGATAATGCTTTTCAATACACATTACATTCTAGAACATCCAATGTTTAAGAATATTAAAAATTTTTATTATAAGAAATGTCTGTGATTTCAACTCTATTACTTCTTTCACTATTAACTTACCTTGAAAGAGCCTTCTTCAGCAGCTTTTTAATCTCATTAATTTTACAGGTGTGCTTCTTGTGAATAACCACAAATGCTTTACAACCATCTGGTGGCGGCTCATCAGCTGCAATCTAGGATTTCAAAGACTATATTTAGCTACAGTAGTTGATAATTACAATATGATTAAAAAACTCACACATTACTTTGATTAAAATAACTCATCAACTACTCTTAAATTATTGCTCTAATTAAAGTAAAAAAAATCTATATGAGGGCAGAATCTAAGTAACATTTCAATAACATCAACTTTATCCTAAGAAATACATACTTCAAAGTTAATAAAAAATTATATTAAAATTTTCATGGTAGTTAATTTTTTTCTTTTTTCTTTTTTGAGTCAAAGTCTCACTCTATTACCAAGGATAGAGTATAGTGGCACACTCACGACCACCACAGCCTCCACCTGCTGGGCTCAGGCGATCCTTCCACCTTAGCCTTCCAAGTAGCTGGAACTACAGGCACATGCCACCACACCCAGCTAATTTTTTAATTTATTGTAGAGGCGAGCTCTTGCCAAGTTCCTCAGGCTGGTCTCAAACCCTTGGGATAAGGCAATCCTCTTGTCTCTGTCTCCCAAAGTGCTGGAATTACAGGCGTGAGTCACCATGCCCAGCTGGTAGCTAATTTCAATGGTGATTTGTCCCCATAATTTCCTTTTCCCAAATAATGATAGAAATTACGTAATATATTCAATTATATTATAATCAATAACGACAATAATATAACCAATGATAGGCTACGGAACCAAGTATAAGCTTGTAGATCATATTCAATCAAAGATGTTCACATTAAATAGCTCGATCTACTTTGCTAGCATGACTCTTTGTCAAATACAGTTATATTTTTACACACCTGCTGAAACATCTCAATAGTGGGAGAGTATGCCCTTATAGAGAAAGCAAACTTTAAGAGGTTGATGTGTAAATTGTCTAAAAACTGTCCAGCTTTCTTCAGGATTAAGTTGTAATAAGAATAATCTGATTCTATAAAAAGAAAAAAAAAAAGTTAGTATCTTATATCAGACAGACTGGCACATCCCTCACTGTAAATCTAACTTAATCCATGCCATATAATCATATCTTGGGTTTGATTATGAGTAGTCAGAGAAAAAAAAATCAAATCAAGATCTCTGTTGTATTATTAATTTTTGATCTTCCAGTGATATCCAAGTAATCAGCATGAAACAGGTGAAAATAATCTTGCCATTAAAATCGATTTAGAAAAATGCCAGCATTTCAAATCAACCTACCCCAAGGTTGTAGGGTTATATTACAAAGATTAAAATAGAGGTCCTACCTACAATTTAAGGGGAGATTAAGATTAGCAAAGCAAAGTTAAAGACAAATATGACTGTTAATAAATTTCAAAGTACATGTATTAATAAATTCCACTGAGATTTAGTATAGATAACCAAGAGTAATAACTGTCCAGAATACTTCTAGGAAACAGATTTGAGCCAGATCTTCAAGAGCAAATGTCACCTTGTCTAGAACTGGAGCAAACTAACTTGAGCTGCTGGTTCCCTTCTCTAAACCCATCTCCAAAGATCCCAAAGATATAAAAGAGAAGGATGAGTCCTAGAATTTAAAAATTCTCCAACACCCCTGAAGAGACAGAAATCACTTAATGGGAGAGGGCAGAAGAGAATTTCAGCAGCCTAGAGCTGAAAATGGCCTGGCGGCACTCATGGGGATAATAAGCAGGGAGAAAACTTTCTATTTGTGCCCTTTTCTTTTCTCTAATCTGTCCTGAGTTCAGTCATTGTCTGTATCATAGCCATTGTGCCAGAAACGGCAATGTCATTCCAGGGCCAGCCAGAGGAGGCAAGGTAACAACAGGGCAGCTCTGGATATCACTGGTATAGGCATCCATAGGTTGGTTCTTGGACATCCTCTCGTAATTTCTTCTCTACACTTTGCACTAGGTTTCCATCTAGTAGAAACTTCTCATACAAAAAAGCAGAGTTGGGGTAAATGCAGAGCAGATCCCCATGGACCCAGATGGGAAAAGGGGTGACAAAAGAGGTGTGGTCGAAACCAGACTGTAACATCAGATATTTTCTTTTTGGGAGAAGAAAAAGGATGCTCTGATGGATAGGAGACATTTTGGGGGTGGCATGGGAGACTGGATTGTTAACTTCCATGTTTACTACTTGTTCCTAAAGTCCTGGGTCCTCTAACCTCGGTCCCTTTTCTTTACAGCAACCTGTTCAGGATGCAGGTATTACCTGGTCCTTCAAGTTGCTCTATGGGAACTGGGGCTCCAGCAACCAGAGCAAATATGTGGACATTGTGGTTTCTGCTTTTGTTGTATGCAACAGTCTTTTGTCTCTGATTCAGGAATCTCCTGTCCTCCCTTAGCAACCAAGAAACCACTCTGTTAGCTTTAAAAGTAGGGTAAAGCCTCAAACTCTTCACGGTATTTGACAGATTTGACAACAAAGATGGAATGCTGAGAGATACAAAAGACCTGATGCTGTGGTCTAATTAATAGGATGTTAGGGAAGTCATTAGGAACTGATGATAGTGGATAAACTGACAAAACTATATAGCCAATCAGGCAATGAGTGGTCTTCAAGTTTGTTGCCTACTAATAAAGAGAAAATGGAGAGAGAGGGTTATAGGCCAAGAACTGGGAAGTTCAAAAACCTCTGCCCAACAATGTCCTAATGGCACCTCATGACTAAATTCCACATACAGTCCATCAATGCCAATCTTAGATTCTTGCAAAGACGACAGTAAAAAGTCTCAGAGTTTATTTCAATAAGGACTGACAGATATAAGGAAGACAAGATCCACTCGGATTTCCCTTGACCACCTGTAAAGTCTTTCAGCTCTGATCCAAGAATACCATGTCATCTGACTGATCCTTGAAACTGCGGCAAGCTAAGTTTATAGCTTACAAGTAGGGTAAAAATCTCAGCCTCTTCACAGTTCTTGAAAAAAACAAAGCTCAGAAATGATACGACCAAAAAAAAAAAAAAAAACAGGAAGATGTGAAAAGAGTTCTGAAAGAATGCAGGAAAGAACTAAAAAGAAAAAATATACTAGAAAATGAGGACTAAATTAGAAGCAGCACAAGAATTAATTGACACCATGGAAAACATAAACAGAGAAATAGAAAATTCACAGGGGAATGTGAGGAAAATGAAACAAATACAAATAAAAGGAAAACAGAAAAAAAGATCTGAGAGTAAATGACAGAAATCAGGCAGACGAGATGAACAATACGGATGCTTGTATACTCTAAGGCAGAAAACCAAGGTAATATAACAGAATAATTAAGACTATAATCCAAGAAACTCTCTAGAATTAAAGAGTAACAAAACTACATACCTACACAAAAAGACACAGAATGATCAGCATTGCAACATTCTCTAGTAAAACTACAGGACTCTAAAGCTAAAAATCTAAGTATAGAATTCACACAAATAATCATGTATGTGAAGTACTCAAGGGCCATTAGTCCAAGAGTTAGTCATGAGGCATCAAGCAGAAAGTACACTTCCTATAACCAAGAAATGGAAAAACTGTGGCATAAAGTCTGATAGTGAGCTCTATACCATCGCCAGATTTTTTTTTTTTTTGTAAGTTAGGGTTTCACTCTGTGACCCAGGCTGGAGTGCAGTGGAACAGTCATGCCTCACTGCAGTGTCTACTACTTGAGCTCAGAGAATCCTTCCACTTCAGCCTCCCTAGTAGCTGGGAATACAGGTACATGCCACCACACCTGGCTAATTTTTAATTTTTTTTTTTGTAGAGACATGGTCTCGCTATGCTGTCCAGGCTGGTCTTGAACTTTTGGGCTCAAGCAATTCTCTGGCCTCAGACTCCCAAATTGCTGGGATTACAGGCATGAGCCAACATGCCCGGCAAGATCAAGGCTTGTGGCCAAGAGTTTGAGACCATTCTGGGCAACACAGCAAGACGTTATTTCTGGAAGAAGAAAAAAATTAGCCAGGCATGGTGGCATATGCCTGTAGCGGCTAATCAGGAGTCTGAGGTTGGAGGACCGCTTGAGTTCTGGAGTTCAAGGTTGTGGGGAGCTATGGGTTGTGCCACTGCACTCCAGAAGTTTACTTTCTATAAACTCTTAAATCCTATATCCATTAAATGGTTGATATATATGAACAGGCATGTCTAGAATGATGAAACCTATTAATAATATTTATTCAATATTAATTCAAGAAATTTATGGACTGTCTCTTTTGTGGAAATGCATAGTCAAAAAGTTAGGAAAGATCCCTGCCTTCACGGCTTTTAGTCTAACGAGAGGGACAGAATTAAAAAATTATACAGATAATTTTGGGGTTTTTTTTGAGACAGGATCTCGCTCTGTTGCCCAGGATGGAGAGCAGTGGCGCAACCACAGCTAACCACAACCTTGAACTCCAACCTCAACTTTTACTACATTTTGACTACTGGGATCTAATGTACATAAATCATTTTCATTTTTTAAAAAAAAGTGGCAGTGTCCACAGCCAGTTATTAACTCACCTTATTCCTTCCATCCATAGTCAAATGTCTTGAAAGATGTAACAATGCTTATCTCTACTTCCTCAACCTCTACTCACAACTTAACCTACTAAAGTCTAGATTGTTACACCAATGAAATGGCTCTCACTAAAGTTATTAATAGTATTAGGTGCATAATGTTACATTTCTTTATCTGTCTACAGTATTTGATAACATTGTTTATTTACTGCACATTATTTTCCTGACTTTCAAGACCTCGCACTTTTCTAGTTTTGCACCTGCCTCTACAGGTACTCTTCCTTAGTCTCTATTGTGTGTTCTTCGTCTCGCCATCTCTTAAACATTGGTGTCCTCAGGATTCTGCCCCTAGATCCTATTTTATTTTCATTCTAAGCCTTCCCCCTGTAACTTCAATTACCCTCTTCACGTTGATAACTCCAAATCCTGCCCTTTATTTTAGAATTTTTAAAATTTAAATCCCTACTCATATATCAGCTTAGCAATGTATCTCCATTAGGGTATTTTGCAAGCATTTCAAATGTGAAACACCTAAGTTGCAATTATCTTCCTACCCCAGACCTGGTTCTCAGGTACAAGTAACTGAATAATTAATGGAAAGTCATAACGTTTTCTGAAAATCTCTTCCATTAAAATATACGGGCAACTTTACTTGTATAGAAACCATTAAAATCTTCAAGGACTTTGCAAGTGACATTCTTACATGCTGAGCACATGGAAAAGTAAAAATAAACAAGAATTCTGAAGTCAAATAAATCTTGGTTGACATATCTCACTCACCATACAAAACTACAATAGGTTAACTAATATCATGCCACTTGACTCTTGAGGTGTCAATAAATACTTAACTCTAAACAGGTGCAGTGGCTCATGCCTATAATACCAGCACTTTGGGAAGCCCAGAAAACTGCTTGAGTCTAGAAGTTCAATACCAGCCTAAGCAACATAGTGAGATCTTGTCGCTACAAAATTTTTTTAAAAAAATTAGCTGGGTGTGGTGGTGCGTGCCTGCAGTCCCAGTTACAGGGGAGGCTGAGGCAGAAGGATTGCCTGAGCCCAGGAGATCGAGGCTTTGGTGAGCCATGATCATGCCACTGTACTACAGCATGGGAGACAGACACCTTGACTCAAAAAAAAAAAAAAAAAAGATAATAATAATTAATTCTGGCAGAACCATATAATTTTTTTTTTTTTTTTTGAGTTGGCGTCTCACTCCGTCGCGCAGGCTGGAGAGCAGTGGCACGCTCATGGCCACCCCAGCAGCAACCTGCTGGGTCTTCCGACTCAGCCTTCCAAGTAGCCGGAACTATAGGCGCCCACTATCACACTCAGCTAATTTTTTGATATACTGTAGAGATGAGGTCTCGCCAAGTTGCCCAGGCTGTTCTTGAACCCATGGGCTCAGGCAGTCCCATCACCTTGACCTCTCAAAGTGCTGGAATTACAGGCTTGAGCCACTGCACCCGACCTATAATTTTTTTTTTTTAATCAGGCAATTCAATGTTTAAAAGGTCTTAATTTTCTGGCAGGTAATATAAAGTGTTCACATTAAATGGTATGAAACTAGTACTTGAATTCAAAAAGTTAAATGTTCAGTATTTACATTTTTTTAAGGCAAGTGGATCACTAAGAATTATTCTTCAGTAAAGAGTATTTAGAGGGTGAATATCCAACAACCTAAAATATTACAAGTAACCAAGGACTTAAATGTTTCCTTTGGGACAAATGTCTTGAAAACATATTCAGTAAAATCTAACAGTCAGCATAATTTCTTTTATATCATTCTTTCCCACACTTAACAGAGTCAGCAGTAATATCACATAAACATGCATTAGACTTTTACCATTATAAATGAAGTGAACAGAATTATATTGTGTTAAGCTCTTATCATCTAACAGAATACTTTGCTGTATGTTTCCTTCAGTATAGTATGAAGGCCTGAGAACATATATCACATTTATTTATCTGTGTATATCCAGCATCTAAAGCAGTGGCTAAAATCTCTTATGACCGAAAAAACTTTCAGGAAAAGTTTTCTGAAAGGGAAAACAATTTGTTTTTGGAAAATTTCAGTTTAAAATGTCATTAAAGCTATGTCTGATCTCTTTATTTTTAAAATTAATCTTGTGAAATCGTAAAATTACTCCAGTAAATGAACACTTAAAACATTTGTCACTGTTGCATTTACACTCAGGAATAAAGTCATAAACTATATTCACCCAGAGAAAAATTTTTCTATGCCTAAATGACTAAAGATTTCACTCTCAAGGAATTCTATATTCATATAATCTATTCTATTCTCTGTAGAGATAGGAAAACAACTAAACTTTCTTTAGAAAAATTAACCCGTTAGCTTCTGCTACGAAAACCTAATTTCAATATCTTTACCACATTAATAAACACTTGTAATACTAAGGAAGATGGATGTATGTATAGAAAAATATATATACTCCCATATACTTATAAAAACAGGAATTACTAGCTCTATCTTATGGATAGTGAAATGAAAGCACATTGATTACCTGACTTTTTGAGGGTAAGTATTAAAAATCTCTTTAACAGTTTAAGAATAAAAGTACTCTGGCATCAAAAAGGCAATGTACATGGCACTATACATATATTTTCCAAACCCACAGAATGTCCACCACCAAGAGTGAACCCTAATGCAAACTAGGACTTTGGGCAATAATGTTCCGTCAATGTAGGTTCATCAATTTTAACAAATGTACCATGTTAGTCAGGAATGCTGATAATGAGGGAGGCTATTCATGTGTGGGAGCAGGGGTCTATGGGAAATCTCTGTACTTTCTGCTCAATTTTGCTGTGAACTTATTAAAACTGCTCTAAAAAATAAAGTATTTTTAAAAAGGAAAAATGTACTATTAGTAGATGCAAAACTAACACTATTTCAAATAAACCTAGAGAAAAAAAAAACTATAACTCAGCAAATTTTTTTAAAGATACGGGGTCTATGGTGCTCAGGATGGTCTCTAACTCCTGGGCTCAAGCACTCCTCTAGCCTCATCAGCCTTCTGAGTAGCTAAGCTACAGGCACACCAGCAATTTGATTTCTTCCTGATCAGAATGCAATATTACTAATTACATGAATTCTCTTATAATAAAGTATTAAAGCCTAATATTTTTGGAAATAGATGCTTAGAATGATTTCCATTAAAACATCTTTTCAAATTTAATGTTCTGATTTATTAGCCCAATTAGGCATTCACACTTAACCACTATATTAAAAAACAATAAACAAGTGGAGACACCAAAAACAGACCCAAGGCTTACCTGTATAATGACCACTTATCTACCTAATCCTGAATTGTACCCCACATCTTTAAAATAAAAATAACTTTAAAAAAAACAAACATATCTAATGTGTGCACAAAAATACAGATCTTATGAGTTAAAATTTGTACATCACCTACCTGTTTGCTTATAAATTGCTAATTCTTGTACAGTTTCCAAAAACTGCCAAAATTTTTCATTGCCTTCTTCTGCCATAAATTCACTATTTAAAAAAAGTAATTGTTAGTAGACGTAAGTGAAAAATGGTTTATATACTATAAACTACACTTTAGAACAAAATTATAACTTCCAGCAAAAATAAAAATCTCCAAACATTAATGTCCAATTACTGATTTCCATTTACTATAACACAGCAAGAGAACAAATTGATGATTTTTACCTGAGGTATCATTCTCAACTTTAAGCAAATAATCATGTCTGGAAAAAACTGCACAAGAAATTATTTTTGAATTTTCCTTATTATTAGCAACAACTAAAAATTTCATAATTTATATTTCCATACGAAATACCACTGAGAAATATAACTCTATGGTAATGAAGAACATTACATAAAGGTAAAAAACACAAACTGCCTGTTCTTCATAAACAATAGTGGTTCTATAAACACTTGACAAGAGTCATCATTTTTATTTAACTGTTTATTTGTATAGATAATCTTTTCAATGATTTAAAACAAAGAAGTTCTCAATTTTAAAACTCAACTGGGGCTGGACTTGGTGGCTCAGCCTATAATCTCAGCACTTTGGGAGGCTGAGACGAGTGGATTGCCTGAGCTTGCGGGTTCAAGACCAGCCCAGGCAACTTGGCAAGACCTCGTCTCCACAATTAAAAAAAAAAAAAAAAAATTAGCTGGGCGTGGTTGCACGTGCCTATAGTCCCTGCTATGTGGAAGGCTGAGGCAGAAGGATTGCCAGAGCCCAGCTGGTCGACACTGGGGTGGCCATGAGCGTGCCACCGCACTCCAGCCTGGGTGATGAAGTGAGATTCCAACTCAAAAAATAAATAAATAAAACATAACTGGAAGCTGGTATATTGCACTAATCTTTGGACTTAAAGCCCAAACAAGCTCCCATTTTCCAGAGTGTATGTAAGGAAAAGAAAAAATGGCTAAAGTCACATAAGGCCTTTTAGTAATAATGAAATAAATAAAAGATTATTTAGTTCTGTACAAAACAAAAGGCAAGATACCTAAAACAAATAGAGCTAACTACTCAAACTACAAAGAAAACAGTCACAAGCAGCTGGTTACAGATTCTTTGTTATTGTCATCTTATACTTCTTTCTAGCTTTGGTAAACTTAAACTAATACTTAATATAAATGGAAAGTATTGAGGACATCCAAGACGCATGAAGAATAACTCTTGTGAGTCTAAGACGGACACTAAAGAGGAAGGAAGGAGGTGAGAAAAGCACATTAATTCATCAACATAAACATGACAAGCATAGGAATTTAAAGTATAAGTAACTTCAAATCATCTTTTGCTATTAAATGGTATCCAAATCAATGACTTGAAAAGGAAAAAAAAAAAAAGAAGAAGAAAGCTAAAAGCACTGGAAACAATGGGAAACACTAGACAGAATGTAAAAAAAGGATGGAACAAAACCTTCAGGAGCAACAACTGACCAGCTACAGACAAGCTCAAATACTGACCAACCACAGGTTAAAAAAAAAAAAAAAGAGTTCTTCCAAATACCACAATGTATTCACTGAAGTATGACCCTTCAAAGTGATCACCTTAAGAAAGTATTCACTTAAACTTATTCCCTCCATCTATCCCTGCTATAAGCTCTTTGGAACTCTTCTAGAATCTCTTTTAGAGGCAATTTGCCAGTAATTCATCACTCCTTTGAGGAGGAAACTTCCTTGAGAAACTAAGCCAGCTTCCAAGGTGAGATATTACCTTTTCAAAGGGTAAAACAACAATAAATCTGGTATTTCCAATCTGTTCACTTGTCTTATAAAATATTTGGCTCTAATCACAATGTTTTCAAAAAAATTCTGCTACAAAGTAAAAAATTTATTTCTGTAGAGGGTATTTTTATATGTACTAAAGAATATGACAGGCCAGGCATGGTGGCTCAAGCCTGTAATCCCAGCACTTTGGGAGGCCAAGGTGAGGGGACTGCCTGAGTCCATGGGTTCGAGAACAGCCTGGGCAGCTTGGCGAGACCTCATCTCTACAATAAACTTTTTAAAAAATTAGCCAGGTGTGGTAGCATGCACCTGTAGTTCCAGCTACTTGGAAGGCTGAGGCAGAAGGATCGCCTGAGCCCAGCAGGTCACTGCACTCCAGCCTGGGTGATGGAGTGAGACTCCAACTCAAAAAAAAATAAAAAATAAAAAAAAATTATATATATGTATATATATGTATATATATATATATATATACACACACACACACACATAGCCGGACTTGGTGGCTCAACCTGTAATCCCAACGCTTTGGGAGGCTGAGGTGAGTGGATTGCCTGAGCTCGCGCGTTCGAGATCTGCCTGGGCAACTTGGTGAAACCTCATCTCTACAATAAAATAAAATTAAAAAATTAGCCGGGCGTGGTAGCGCGCGCCTGTAGTTCCAGCTACTTGGAAGGCTGAGGCGAAAGGATCGCCGGAGCCCAGCAGGTCGAGGCTGCAGTGGCCGGGAGCGTGCCACTGCACTCCAGTCTGGGTGATGGAGTGAGACTCCAACTCAAAAAAAAAAAAAAAGAATTTGACAGTAATTATAAGTAGAATTCCAAATATATTTTCAGCAAGAGTAATACCAGTGGAACAAATGCAGTTCAGATGTGTAAGTTAAGGTTATATATATTTTAAGAATTTAGTCTCATCAGTTTATAATCATCCTAGCAAATATGATTATATTATAAATTTCTTTAGGCAGGGGATGTACCTTATTCATCTTTGTTTCCTACACAGTTCTCATTATAGGACCATATTCAAGTTAGGCACTCAAATTTTTAGACTGAACTGGAAAATATATCTATGTATTTATAGTTTTTTGTTGGCAAGCCCAATTTTTGGAATTAAAGCATTAGTCTTAGAAATTTCTCTTACCATCTCCCACATTATTTTTCTTAAGTCCCTATTTCCCAAGCTCCTTCAACCTACTCAATGTTCCTCAAGTCTCCCTCTTCCAGTTATTCTCCTCCACCTTTTTCTAAAATTTTGATGTAAGAGAAACATGAAGAAACTGAAGGTGAGCAGAATAATGAAGTCTAGAAAATAATTTATTTTAATTGTAGAGGTTGAAGAAATAACAGTCTTTTAGCCTGCTAAAAGGTATAGTGAGAAAAATTTTAGTTTATATAATAAAGGACTTGCTAACAGTTTAGATTTCAAAACAGAACAATTGAGTAGCACTGAGCGTCTTGTTTGGATTAACTAAGCACAGACCAGTTTCCACAGGTCAGGTACAGTGTAGAGGTAATTCTGATGGTGGCCTGAAGTATACCTTACCTTATCAAAAGTCCCTTCTATTGAATTAACATTATTGAGGACTTAACTATTGTGCACTATGCCTTGGTAAAACAAACATGAATATCTTGTCTCTGAAGCTCACATTTGAACAGCAGAGGTTAGCATATATGATACCCTACAATAAGGATTCCAAAAGTACTGACCAAATGTTATAAGAACATAAAAGAAAGATATGAGTTTTATCAGGGGAAAGTATCAAAGATAGAGAGAATAATGTTATGTCCACAAATAAGGAGGTAACAATGAGAAAAGGATTGTAGTAGAGTGACATATTACTATCCTGGGGCTGCCAAGTCATTACTGGAAGATTCTCTACTGATCATTCCTGGATAACCCCATATCTCCATACTGGGCTTCTGTTGAAATGGTTGAGTGGACGCATGAATCACATGCCATCCATTCAGCCAGATAAATTTATTCTCTCACAATTCTAAAGGCAGAAAGTCTGATATCAAGGTTTTGTCAGGGTTAACACAACAGGTTCTACAGTTTAAAAGATGAATTATCTCTTTCTTGGCTGTAGGAACCACTCAAGCTAACCCCAACCTCCAAAATCCACATGTCCCACATGCAAAATATATTCACTACATCCCAACATCCCCCCCAAATCTCAACCTATCAATTCTTAGTCCAAATTCTCATGTAAATACTGTTAGTTCTGATGATATTTATAAATCTTATCATCTAAGTACGATATGGGTGAGACTTTGGATATGCTCCATCCTGGGACAAAATTTGCCTCCATATATAAACTTGTAAAACTAGAAAACATGTTATCTGTTTCCAATATGCAATGGTGAGACAGGCACCAGGATGGACAATCCAATTAAAAACAACAACAAAAACCACTAGAAGGAATAAAGGCAAATTCAAAACCCAGCAGGGCAAATTCTATTATGCTTCAAGGCCTAAGAATGTGGCCTGAAGCTCCATCCGCTGTGCTGCCCACTATGGTATAACCCTCAGAGTTATTTTTTTTCTTGAAAGGTAGCACAATGCTTGTCACCAAGTACCTCTCCTAGTTCATTTCCTGCCTGTAGAATTTTGGAAATCCAACAGCCTTCTCTCATTTTCTGTTGTCTCTGTCACGCTGGATCCAAAATAACAATGTTTTGTTAACACAGTCTCAAAAACTTTGTAAGGCGATTGTGTATCTCATCAGGATCCATCCCATTACATAGGATCCTTTATGGATCTTTCCCGGATAACCCCATCTTTAAACAAGGTTTCTACTGAGATGGCTGACTGGATCCATGAATCACATGCCTGTTTTCCGGCCGGCTCCTATTCACCTTTCTTGAGCTTACATTCCTAACACTGAGTTTCCTAGCTGTAGTATCCTTTACGATCTGGATAGGCTGAGAACCTCCCAAATCATCAAAAGTTGGTCCCTGTTTTAACTGTTCCTTCATTATCTCTTGCTTCTCTCGTTTTTCTGTAAGCATAAGGAGAAAGCAGGTAGTATTTTCAACACTTTTCTTGGAAATCTTCTTAATCTTCACTTTCAAGTTGTTTTCCACAAACTGTAGAAACCAAGTCAGCCAGTTCTCTGTCACTAAGTAGCAAGGGTTACCTTTTCTCTGGTTTCAATAACATGTCCCTCATTTCCTTCTGAGCCTTTGCCAGAACTGTCTTCAATGTTCATCTTTCTACCAACAGGACAATAAAAGTACTAACTAAAACGATAGAAGTTATTTCTGCTGTGCCCCTTAATCTCTTCTAATTGACAGAATCACACCCAGTGTCCATATTTCTGCAAGCAGCCCCCTTAAGAAAGTATAAGCTTTTTTTTTTTTTTTTTACATTTCTCAAAATTCTTTCAGCCTCTGCCCAATTCCACAGGTACTTATACATTTTTAGGTATCTGTTACAGCAGCACCCTGCGTTTTGGTACCAAAGTCTGTATTAGTTTTCTAGAGCTGTTGTAACAAACTACCAAAAACTTGGTGGCTTAA
Source organism: Tarsius wallacei (assembly GCA_963574415.1). Lineage (NCBI taxonomy): Eukaryota > Metazoa > Chordata > Mammalia > Primates > Tarsiidae > Tarsius > Tarsius wallacei. Next base: position 16,894 of record CAUYQG010172100.1, read on the forward strand.
AACAACAGAAACTTATTCTCTCACAATTCTGGAGCCCAGAGTCCACAAATCAAGTTGCTGGCAGGGCTGTGCTCCCTGTAAAGGCTAGGGGAGATTCCTTGCCTCTTTCAGCTTCTGGTGGCTTCAGCTGTTCCTTGGTTTGAGGCTCCAATCTTGAACTCCACCTTCACATGGTCTCCTCCTCCTTGTCTCTGTCTTCTTCTGCCTTTTATGATGACATTAGATTTGGGACCCATCTAGATAATCCAAAATGATCTCATCTCAACATCCTTAATTACATCTGCAAAGACCTTCTGTTCCATAAAGGTAACATTCACAGCTTCTGGAGTTAGGATGAGGACATTTCTTTTGGGGAAGGCACCATTCAACCCACTGCAGATGCTCCTTGACTTAGATGCGGTTACCTCCCAATAAACTCAACATACATTGCAAATACTCTAAGTCAAAAACGCATTTAGTACCGATAAACTCACAGTAAGTCGAGCAATCAGTCCTAAACTGAACCATCCTAAGTGGGGAACCATCTGTACAAGTGGTGAGATTTGTAAATTAGACCGGGGCTAGATTGGGGATGATCTTAAGGAGCTTTCCACAATCCCACAGGAGTTCCAACTCTAAGATTCTTGAAGTAAATGCAAAGCCAGTCCCTGCAATAAGCAGTCTACGGCTGGAAGAAGACAGAGACAAGGAGGAGGAGAC
>CAUYQG010172101.1:0-13931 GCA_963574415.1 Tarsius wallacei
AAAAAAAAAAAAAAAAGAAAGTCAGCCAAGACAGTCTGAGCTCCTCAAGGGAGTCTGGGAGGCTTGTGGCCTGGAACCTGGGGTTAGCCAGAGGCCACAGAACCACAAAGGTCAGTGTGGAGTGAAAGGAGAAGCCAGGTACCTGGCAGGGCCCAGGCACCTGCTGGAAGAGCTTGCCAGCCTCCACCACCAGGGTGCTGGCCACCTCCCAGCTCATCAGGACACACAGGCCTGCTGGAGCCCTGGCGCTGGAGGAAGCTGGGCTGGACAAGAGCTGTACATGTGTCTGCAGGGCTGGAGGAAGTGTCTCCCTGTGACTGTGTCCAGGGGTCGCCACTCACCCCACCAGGGGCTGGACACATGGCTAGGGACACAAGACCTCTTCTAACCCCAGTGCTGTCCTGTGCTCACCCAGGGAAAGAGGAACAGGAATGCTGGGCAGACGGGGACGAGGGGCAAGCCCTCCTGCAGGTGGGGTGGGACAGGGAAGTCTCCAAGAGAGGGGACAAGCCCTGCATCTCCTTCCCTGGGGCAAGTAGCACATGGCTGGGCCAGCGACAAGGTATGGAAGGAAGGACAAGCCCCTGGCCTCTAGGTTAAGTCCAGAGCCAGCAACAAGGGGAGGCTTCCAGGAGCATGGGATGTCACCAAGAGGGTGACAATGACCCAGTGTTGGCAAAGGCCCAGCAGTAGGAACAAGCATGGCATCTGTCGTCTATGGGGGCAGTGAGCTGTCTCCTCAATGCCAGCTCCTGGGCAGATCTTAGAGACGGATACAGGGGCAGGTAGACAGAACCAGTCACGTTAACACCATGTCGGCAGCATGTCATCAGTGCTGAGCCCTCAGAAGATCATGCTTCCCAGAGCTCTGGAGTGGCGAGGACCCTGCCCCTCTCCACATATGCCCCAGGACCTTGGGCCCACATCTTTGCGTGGGACTTTTAGCTCCAGGGGACCCAGCTGCTCTCCAGCATCTGCCCTGGTCTTCCAGGTAACCAAGTGCCCTGCCTCTGCAGAACCCAGCTGGTGAGGGACACCGTGGTGGGGAGCTGCCTGCACCCCCTCCCTGAGGCCCAGGCGATGGCTCTGTCTCCCACTCGGCTTGGTGCACCCACCACCAGGGCAGCCGTCCTCAGAACACCAGAAGCTGCCCCTGGGCACGCCAAGGGGTGGTCCTAACCCCGCACGTCCTAGGCCTGCATTAGAGAATGTCTGTACAGAGGAGTTTAATCTTCCAGGCACTGTAAACACAAATTATGTATAATTGTTATGATTGGGCGTTAAGTAGTTATTATGCAGGAACAGTTCTGCCACATTCAATCGGCTTTCAGAACTGCCTTACAAACTTCACAGGATAATTGGGCATCTGCGAGTGAAGCATTTCCTCAACACAAAGGATTTCGGGAGCTGCCGGGGAGGCAAGGAAGCCACGCACATCCCTCCTCAGCTGCCCCCGTATTCCTGGTGGGAGCACTCCAGCAGCTGCCAGCAGTTTCTGCCTCAGCCCCAAGAGTTGCAGCTGTGAGCGCGGCCACAGCCCAGGCTTACTCCTAGTGAGGCGTGCAAGGCCATGCCCCACGCGGCACACGTGAAGGCCACAGACAGGCAGCCTCAGATGCCGGTTCCACACGTCCCAGACAGCCCAATGAGAGGCCCAAGTCACGGAGCCTGAGGGTTCCCTCCGCTTGGGGAGATGCGGCCCTGCCCTGGGAGAATCCCGGGGCCACATGGCCATTATTAAGGTGATGGGGTCAGTGGGCCTCTGTTGGGGCAGGTGACATGAAGACAACCACAGGCTGTACTGGGACCGGCTGGCTTCAGAAAGGACAGGCAGAGGAGAGTGACGGCAGTACCATCTGCGTGTGCAAAGGAACAAGCATAGTCTACGAGAAAGGGAGGAAGCAGGTCTGGTTTCTCCACCGCATAATGCATTCAGTAGAGACAACTTTCCTTGTACGCCCTGGCTTCTGTTTGCCAAAAAAAAAAGGTAGCTAGGAGAAAAAGGCACATCTTATAGAGGCACCAAACTAAAGAAAGGCTAGCCAAATTTTCACCTGCAAAACTGCAGCTTGTCACCTTTGCCAGTCACAGCGACAATTCTACACACAATTCAGTGAGAGAGAGTTGAAAAGGTGAAGAGAAAAACCACGCTCTGAAAACCTGCTCTAGCCTAAGAGAATCAGGAGTTCTTCACATTAGACTTCCGGACCACATTTTGTTTTAATCATTTTCTCTGACGTGACTTGAGGACATTCCGGTGCTACATAACGATAGCAGGTGGATGACATGAGGCCATTCTGGGGCAAACGTGGTGGCTCGGGGCCCACAGACACACGTGAGTCCAACACACATGTGAGGGCTGAGGAGGAGACACTTCAACCTGGAGCCACGTGTAGGCATGGAGGCGACACGTGGCCCCGGCACGGCCATGAGAGCTCAGCAAGCAGCGCTGGTGACCAGCAGCAAGTGTGGGCCATGAGGACGGGCCCCGCCTCCCCCCCGACCTCCACTGAGGCAGCAGCAGTCACGTCATCAAAATTCCTCCACGTGTGCCTGGAAACACAGCCCACTGTGAGCCCGGAGGGGCCCAGCCCACTCATCCCGAACTGGTCCAAGTCGACGAACCCACCCAAATCAACGGCCACATTTCACTGGAGGCTGCCCGTTGGCCCCTCTGGAAACCACAGTGAAGACGATGATGGCAGATGGTCAGCCAGGAACCTCTCCCCAGCACTCAGAGGTGCCATGCAAAACGTGACAAGCAGGGGCAGGTTGACGAGCAAGGGAGGAGAGTGAGGTCAGAAAGGGACACAGAGCTGCCGGTCTTGCGAACCTTGAAGCCTGGACTCTAACTGCCGTGTGGGGACGGTGACAGGCCTCGGGCACACGAAAGGTTGGGGACTACACCTGAGATCCCACCTGCACAGAAAGCCGGGCCTGTGCAGGAATGCGCCTGCAGCAAAAGGGTGGGCTTGGAAAGAATTCATCAACAACAGGGAGGCAACCAGGACTGGACTCACGGCAAAAGTCGAAAGCCTTCCCTCGGAATCCATAAGCACAGGCCCGTCCTCCGTGAGTTTCAAGTTCAAATGCAAACGACCTGCATGGCGTGGAAACTCCTATGCCAGGAAATTACCAAAAAACTTGGCCCCTGACTGTGATACCTGGAGCACCTGGCAGGAGCCCACAAAAAGCCAGATCACAGCCACACCCTCTGCTCAGGCCAGCCAGGACCTGCTCATGGACACACACCCACACGTGGGAGATGATAGGGGTCCCTGTCTCCCACACACTACACACACACCACACGAACCCCACCCCATCACATACACTACACACACACACACACACATACACACACACACACACCCCCCATACACACACCCAACATGAACTCAAAATCCAAATAACAAACACCAAGATAAAATGGTTCACAAGAAGCCGGGCTCGGTGGCTCAGCTTGTAATCCCGCGCCTTGGGAGGCGGAGGTGAGTGGATTGCCTGAGCCCGCGGGTTTGAGACCCACCTGGGCAACTTGGCGAGACCTCATCTCTACAATAATCAAACAAAATTAGCCGGGTATGGTAGCGCATGCCTGTAGTTCCAGCTACTTGGAAGGCTGAGGCGGAAGGACCGCCGGAGCCCAGCAGGTCGAGGCTGCGGTGGCCGGGAGTGGCCACTGCACTCCAGTCTGGGTGACAGAGTGAGACTCCAACTCAAAAAAAAAAAAAAAATAGTTCACAAGAGTTGCCAGACACAACAAATAACAGGCCGAGAATCCCCCAAATTTCCGATAACATAATTGATCTGACAGCCACTTTAAACACATATACAATAATGAACACTTAAAAGGACAGTATGAAGAAAGAGCACGCATATTTTATGAAGACCTGAATAAAACCTTTGGGAATAAACAGGCCCTCTGTAAGAGGACAGCAGACAGCAAGACAGGCAGCAGGGTGGCTGCCCCGTGACCATCCTCACCTGCTCCTTCAGCAAATCTGCAACTCACATAGGCGGCATGTGTCTCTCCTGCTCACTCGGAAGGAGGATGAGGATGGAGGACATCCCAGCTGGGCCCTGGCCCAGCACCCGCTTCCTCCCCTAGTGGCAGAGAGGGGCTTCTGGTGAGCAAAGGACCGCCTGCGCCCAGCAAACCAGCCTCCCGCCACCCCCGCCGTTCACGTTCCCCTGCACGGCCATCCCTCTGACATCCTCGCCTATAAATTTCTCCCAAGCAAGGCTTGGGTAGGACATACTTGTATCCAGGCATAAATGAGAACCCTTCAGCGACCTGGGGGAATCTGTGCTGTGAATAACGAGCTAGGTGGAGTTCCTGCAGTGTCGGGGGGTAGGCCCATTTGTCAGTGCCTGGCGATGACTAACAAGGCAGGAAGGGCCAATTCCCAGGCCCACATCTGCAGGAATGGTGTCTCCAGGGACAACATGGCTGGGTCTCTTCCTGGGATCCACAAATCCAGCCTGTGGAGTGCTCCCGGGCACACCGCCCAGTTCCTGCCCTCAGAGGTTTGTCATCGAACATGAAGATAAGCCACAGTCCCATAAAAATGCACTCGTTGCCCAAGATAACGGCAGAGGGGCTGCCTCGACGGAAAGTGTTAGCCAAGAGATCAGCACAGGCTGTGAGACAGGCTGGATGGGGCCAGGGAGGTCGATGGAGGTGATGGAAGGGGCAGCATGGACCACATCATTCCTTCACCGGGCTGGACCTCGATGGACCTTGGGTCCCCAGGAGGTGCACAGGGCAGGCTGGACCGGGAACAGGAGCACGGACGGGAAGGTGGGCAGGGTGGTGGCACTCACTCAGCTGAGCAGATGGTTTAGGAGAGAGGCTAGTCAGGGTCACAAAGCTGGGTGGGGCCAGAGGGCTCCCCACTCTGGTCCCTGGACTGGAGTCCTTGCTCTGGGCCCCATGGCCCAGCCTCCTGGGACATTGCTCAATACTAACTCCAGGTCAAACCCTGCCTCTGCCCTTTGCCAGCTGTATGGCCTCCCCACGTCCCAGTTTCCTCATCTGTAAAAGGAGAATGATAATGGTACCTCCCTCCCAGGGCTGCCATGCCAGTTCCATCATCTGACACGTATGGAGTGCACAGAACAGTCTTGGCACCCAACGAGCCCTGTGTACAGGGCATGCAAGTCATTGCTGTCGCTGTTCAGAGGCCTCGAAGAGAGTCCATGGACAGGCAGCAGTAGAGGAGGGTGCGGGCACCCAGCACCGGGCTTTGAGAACAACTTCTTAGTTATTCCTTTAAAACCAAACAGAACCTGTGTAGACCTGTGGCCTGGACACCCACTCCTGTACCTTCCAAGGAGTCCAGAGCCCCCTTCCTGGGCCGATGCACTCCCCGCATCTCAGGGCATTCACTGGAGAAAACACAAAGTCGTGTCCCCTGCATCAGCTCTGAGGACATGCATACAGATGGGCTTCCTGCTCAGAAATGGGCATCTCAGCCCATCGGCCCATCCTGCCTGCCTCCCGCCCCCCCACAGAGGTCTGATCCAGGAATCTCACCTTCTCAGAATGTATCAGGGCATGTGTGTGGGGGGCGGTGTGGGTGTATGTGTGTGAAGTATTGCACAATGTCTCACAACTGTGCCATGTATAGTTGTCTCAGTGCTCAGTTACTTTTAATTCACATCTATTTTAATTAATTGCTATATTTTCTGGGTATAAATGAGCATAATTATGTAATTAACGCAGTATGCCACTTACTAAAGGAAAATTCTTTTCAGAGTAAGGGAAATGCCATCCTGCAGAAAGGAGCCCTGAGATTTACCTTGAGGCGAGCAGGCGTGTTTGCTGCTGTCCCAGGTGGAAACAGCAGCTACAGAGGACTTGGAGTCCAACCAGATGTTCCTACCAGCAGAACGTCCTTCACATGTACACACACAAAATTATTCTGGAATCCCCAGGGACAGGCTGGAAGCTGCTGTACTCCTTTCTTCTGGGGTGACCAGCAGGTCATTGGAAGCCACCTGGCAAAAGGGCCTCAACCTCACTCATAATTGCTGCCCGGGCGGGTCCAGCTCTGTCCACTCCCAGGGGTCCCAGCTCCTTTGGCGTGGTTCAGCGCTGTCTTCGGAAGGCAGGTACTGGGACTCAGCAGTGAACCGGGGGGCTGTCCTGTGCCTTCTGTTCCTCAGACCCCAGGAAGAAGACAGACGTCAAGGAAGCTAAGGACTAGCCACCCACCAAGGCTCTGAATGTGTTTTAAAGAGCATTCACACAGCATGCCACCAAGAAGGAAGATTTAAACTCAAGGCATTATGAATATGACTTGCAGAAGGCTGCCCAGCTTCATAGCACCGCCTGCATCAAGGACGTGGCACCAGCGAGGACATGGGCCATCTGCAATACTGCCTGACGCTCCTCACTCCCTCCTCCCATCACCCCCACCCTAGTCCTGGCCTTCAGCTTGACCAGGGGCCATGCTTTCCCACCAGGACTTCCCTAAGGCCCCGCCAGTCTGGTCACAAGGTGTATCTCAGGCACCTCGGGCCTGCGTGGACCATCTGCATGTGGCCAACCAGACAGATTGACTCCCTGAGCCCCACTGCAGCCCAGGCCACTCTTTCTGACTCCTTAGCTCCTACCAGGGAGCCCCCACAAGCACCTTCAGTTGAAAGGACAGCATTGGAGAGGAGGGGGTGGGCAGGGCTCAGAACTCCTGCAGACTGATCCAGTCCAGGCCCTGCTGCCCACTTAGAGACTTTGGGCCAGTTACACAGCCATGCTAGTAGGAAAACTCCAACAGCCACCTGCGGCATGTGGCATTTACAACAAGCCTTCAGAAGATGAACGATATCCCTACTTCACAGTTGAGGAAACCGCAGCTCTGAGTGATGATGTGCTGTGATCAGGGATCCCACTGAGTCTGTGTTCAGGCTTGGAATGCACGCAGGGTTTCTGACTGCAAAGTTTACAGTCTCAGCTTGGATGCTCCCAAAGCCTCAAGTCTGTCGGAAGGTGGGGGACTGGAAAAGCATCGTCCTCAGGGCTTGCTGTGAGGATGGAAGAGCATGCAGGGAAACGCTTCACGCTCTGCTGATGCTGCTGGTGAAGGATGCTGTGGCCGATGCCTTTCAGGGCCTGACCTCACACCGGGGCATGGGGCCCAAACTGAGGCAAAACGGGTCTGCAAGGACAAACGGCCCCACCCAACCCCTGGTGAAGGTGCCCCAGGCCAGATGGTGAAAAGCAGGAGCTGGTGCCTCAGGAGAGAAGCCCAGGATGCAAAGGCCCCGAAGGGCGGAAACCACCAATCAGAGGCAAGGGCAACAGCAAAGACTGCAGCGGTCACAGCAGGAAGAAGGGAAGCGACAGACAGAGGCAGCTTATCCTCTCCAGGAGCAGCCTTATCAAGGTACGAGATAATTAGCATTTTAATTGGATAATTGGGAATTCTAAATTGCCTATCTTGTATTAAGCATAACTGAGGACATAACATGACATTCAATTAACAAATCTTCCCCTTTATTCTTGACATGCTTGATTAGGTTGAGTTTCTGAGTTCCTCCACATCAGTGACTGGATAAAACATATCTCCCTCTTAGTTGTCCACACCCTGGCCAAGTTGGACTGCTGGTATACTTAAATTATATACGTATATGGAAGAAATCTTAGAAATTCTCTGCACAAAGAAAAAATACCACCCATAGTCTTATCTCGCCCAGAGATAACCTCTATCAAATGTTTTGTTAAGCATCCTTCCAGGCATTATTTAAAAGCATAAATATCGATTTTTAAAATAATTAGCTGTAAACTTTCTTTTATAGTAAAGTATGACATCCACACAGCAAAGGACCCACATCCTAAGGACACAACACAATGACCCAGCACAGCTCGAGCACGCTGACCCCTCCCCGTCAATCCCTCCCACCATGGGTAGCCTGACTCCTAACACCATAGATTAATCCTGCCTATTTTTGAACAGTATGTAAATGGGATCAAACAATACGGACTCTTTTGTGTCAGCTTCTTCTGGGCTCAACATCATGCCTGTGAGACCCATCTGGGTGGTAGGCAGCGGTCCTACTGGTGGGCAGTACCCCCCTGTGGGAGTGGGCCCGGTGGATTCTTCCATTCTTCTGAGGATGGACATCTGAGTGGTTTCCAGATGGTAGCTGTTGTGGGTATCGCTGCTGCGGACGTTCTCGTATGGCATTTGGGGCATGTGAACACACATCTCAGTACAGCCAAGAGCTTAGAGTGGACACGCTATGTCACAAGACTCTGTGGGGATTTGGCCTTAGCAGGCGAACCCCAACAGGTTTTCTAGTAGTTGTGTCCATGTGGTCACTGTCCTGTAACTTCTCTCCCTCCAAGCCTGTGCACAGGGCTGAGCTGAAACGGGTCTACAGGGACAACAGGCCCACCCAGTCCCGGACAAGGGCTGAGCTACCCCACTGAAGGTTCCTGCTAGAGCAAAGAACACTTTGTCAACAGATACATGTCGATATAATTTTTCTTTTTAACGCCATCGCTGTGCCCAGAATCTGATGGCTTCTCCGCGCTACCATGCCACCCCTACAGAGTATGCTCCACAAAGGGGTCCTTGCACAACTCAAGTGGGATCGCGGGTCTTCTCCGCTCACACCCAACCTTGGCCTTCTGCCGGCAGTCCACTCCTCACTCCCTGTCTCTTCTTGTCTTCTCAGTCTGCTACTCCTGGAACAGCCGGACAAGCTGGTAAGTGCCAACGAATGCGTCTGTTCTCTCTGCCCGAAGTGTTCATCCCAGAAAGTCACAGATCGTTTTCACTCCTCCTTCAGGTCTCTCCTCCAAAGACTCCTTCTCAGGGAGGCATCCTGAGTCCCTGTGTGAAGGGTGGCTTTCTCTCCCTCTAACCTTCACCTCCATCTGAGATGTTTACCCGGCTATCCTTATCTATCTCTGTATCGATCTATCCACCTACCTACTTATCATCCATCCATCCACTCCAGCCTCCCATTAAACTGGAGTTTTATTTGTTCTGTTCCCTGTAGTATCCCTCAGAGCCCAGAATAGTGCTTGGCGCATGGGAGGTCTTTAGAAGATTTCTGAGTGACTGAATAAGTAAATGGTTGCACGGGCAGTACCACGGTCTCGAATGTACTCAAACAACTTCATGCTGGTAGATATTTAGACTACCTCCAGTCCTGTGTTATGACGGATACCAGTGTCCACATGCCTTTTCGCTGTCTTCAGGCTAAATTCCTAGAAGTGCAATTACTGAGCGTATGCCCATGTTTAAGTCTTGGGGCATGCTCTGCAGAAAAGGACCCCAGAATGTGCATCAGGATATTCTGGGTCCTGAGCGGTGCACTGCAGAACCCGTCCGCCTACAGGACTGGGAAACTGGGAGGCAAAGCACAAAAGCATTTCACTGTTTCGCTGATGAACTGGCAAGTTCTAATATGCTTACGTGTTTCCATTTCCATATTTCTTCCTTTTTGAATGATTTGTTTCTTTTTTTAAAAAAATGGAAAAGTTCATTTTTAAAAATTGATCCTTAAGGGATTAACATAGAATGAACAGTAGGCAGTGGATCTGCCTGTCATCCATGTATCAAGTTTCCCCTTTGCTCTTTAATTTTCTTGATAGAATTTCTGGACAGATAATTTACATTTTTATTGGCTGGATCGGTTAAATTTTTTTCTTTATGGGTTCCTCCTTTAAGACGTCGTTCCCCACCCTTATGATTACATAAACTCCATCATCTTTCATGGGCTTTCTGTTTTTCCATTTACTTAATCCATCAGTCTTGAATTTATTATGACATAAGTCATGAGGCAGAACTCCATCTTATTTTTTTTCACTAACTGCCCCTTGAGTACTGGCTTGGAGCATCATCTTACTGAAAGATAGATCCTTGACATGCGAGGGGTGGCTAGGGAGTCCACATGTCACTCTGCTCTTGTGCAGGGACGTCCCGCTGCCCTCACTAGAGCTTTCAGGGCAAGGTCCACCTCAGGTCCACCCTTTCTCCAAACTTGCCCCGTTCTGACCCCTCTCTCATGCCTTCTTTACTGACTCCCAGGGAGAGGGCCAGGGCACTGGGGGTAGAACATGACCGGTGCCCAGGAGATGACAACAGGCAGGAGAGAGAAGTCAGGAGCCTGCAGCACATGGTTCAAGTGGAAAGCTCTAAATCTGTGACTCCAGCCCCGTGTGGGCACTGGCACCCTTGAGCAAGCATTGAAGAGTCCCAGTTTTGGAAGACCCTGGAAGAGCTATGTGAATTCAAGGGCAATTTGCCAACGATCCTCTGACTTACTCTGGGATCAACATCTTCCCACATTTGACCCAGTCTCATTAGTCCATGCTGACTGTGGTGATACCCATTTCTTGGCCCTAAAACAAAAACTCCCCCTTTTAAGAAGGACCAGAAGCGAGGCATGGCGGCATGTGCCTGGAGTCCTAGCTACTCGGGAGGCTGCTTGAGCCCAGGAGTTTAGGTCCAGCCTGGGCAACATGGTGAGACGGAAGGAAGGGAGGGAGGCAGGAAATTAACCAGACCTCCTTAGGAATCATCCAGAGATGCTCAGACCCCCTTCCTGTCCTCCCCAGGAAGGCAGAGAGGAAGAAAGCTAGGTACACAGGAAAATTTCAGGAGGAGTGACTAGGCATGAGGGCCAGGGAATTTCCCAAAGCATGACAAGAGTCTATATGAGGACATGTGGTCCACGGCTGAACACATTTCCTTCATGCATTAGGTATGTATTTCCAAGTGTTAACTTTCAGTTAAGACAAATTATACTGAGTTTCATGCATGATGGGGATAAAAAGCATCTAAGAAATATATTTAACGGAAAAAAGGAGTCAACTTAAAGAAAACTATTAAGCAGAGGTGGTGGTAGAGGTGGGGCAAGGGTTTGCCTGACACTGTGAAGATGCTGTGTGGAATGACTGGCACAGGGAAAGCCCTGGCTTTTAGTTCTGGGTGGGGGAAGACTTTGGTCCAGAAGCTCCCAGGTGGCATCCCAGCTCCAGATGGCAGCTGCTGGGATGGATCTGCACAGAACCTGAGTTCTTTCCTGGGTCTGAGCCTGCCTCTTTTCCCAGCTTAGCAGCTTTGGAATGCCAGGTCAGTGTGGACCCCGTGGACGACAGGCCACATGGGACCCTCTGCCCTTGGCACTTGAAGGGCCAAAGGGTCTCAGGGAATGAAGCCATCTCCAGCAGAGGCAACTGCCGAGGGCCTGGGACAAGCAGGTGCCAAGCTTACGGGGATGCTCTGCTCCCTGAAAGAGCAGACTTGGAGAAGGTGCTTCCCTGTAGCTCTGAATCCTGGCAGGAATCTCACCTGGCAACATTTTCACCTTTGTCATGAGTTCATCATAAGGCCGGGTTGCTGGACAGAGCCCAGGCAGGACACTGACTGTTCCTCTGGGATACCAAGATGTTATTCCACGCTGTAAAGCACCACCGGTACCTAGTGGCTCCCCCACTCCAGGCAATCCCCCCGGGGTGACAGAAATGGAACCTGAGATCCTCCACCAAGCAGATGCTCCCTGAGTGGTGAACCTGGAGGAGACGAGGGAACCCAGATCCCACCTAGTACGGCCAGAACAGAATCCCCAAGCTACCCCTTCTAGAGAAAGAAAGTGCTTTGCTTTTTGAATCCCTCTAGGGTGTTTTGTTTTATTTCGAAAGAGTCCAGCACTATTTTATTTCTAAACACCGAATTCCTTTTTCAGCCTTGCAATCTTGAAATATTTCACCAATGTGTCATTTCAGATATAACTTTCTCAGGAAAGCGCCGTTCCTCCTGATGCTCTCAAGCAGTGGACTACAGCACTGCCTTGCTCTCCCCGTCCAAGCCCCAGCTCTGGGCAGGCCCGTGCAGCCCCCGCAGCCAGGCCCCGGCTCACTCTGATTCGTCCTGTGGGTCTCACACCCACGGTTTCCTTTCAACTGCATCCACTGGAGGCTCTGAAGAGGAGAGGCAGTAGGCATTACGCCCGTCAGGCCCAGGCGGATGCACAAGCCACTCTTAGTGCTGTAAGCACAGGACACTGGATGAAGGGGCTCAGTCACCCAGGAGGCGGTGTGTGCAGCAGTCTGTGTGTAGCAGGAGGCTGGAGCAACCCCGAGGCTGGGGAGAGACCTAGGAGAAGCCACATCTGCAGCCCAGGGCTCCCAGTTACCACAGAAAGCGAGAGCCTCAGAGGCCTAGCCAGGAAGGCGTGACCCCAGACACCTGTGACAGTGGTCTCCCCTTTGAGAAGGTTCTTTCAAGTGTCCAGGAACCACGAAGCCCAGGGCTAAGCCAAACCCACCGTGGAGGGAGGACTTAAGCATCCGATGGGCGGCCCAGACACCATCTGGCAGGACCGGCCTGGACAGGCCTTGGTGGGAAGGGTCCCTTCTACTCGTGTGTGCCTGTGTTTTGTGGCAGTTAAGTGTGAACTGCTGACAGCCTCGTTTCTAATGAGGCTTCCCAGCCCCACCCACGACTCCAGCGGTATTGTTGCCACACTTGGCTGAAGGAACAACAGGATGCTATTTATCACTCTGAAAGTCTTTATCTACTTAAAATGATAAACAGGGGTTATGCTCACGCTGTCCCTATAGAAAGATCAGCTCTGACAACAGGCAGTGCTGCAGCCAAGGGTGCTCTCCAGGCAGGAAGCCAAGGGGTGGGGGCTTGCCCTGGCTAGTGGTGCTTCTAGCGTGTTCTGCATCTGTGACCCATCGGACCCATCGTGGCTTAAGTCATGGTTCAGGACAGAGAGGAGGCGTTCAGAGAGCAGACGCCACCTTCCAGGGTCCCAGAACCCCCTCAAGCCACAGAGCACAGAGGTGGGAGGTGGGGGGAAGAAGGACAGCTGCAGACGTTCCCGTCTGTCCCTGACCTGTGGCAGGATGTCCACTTTGGGTCCACAAAGGATGGGAGAGGCCATTTAAAAACTCATTCACATGCTCTGAACTTCCCAGAGGCGCAGGGCAGGTTCTAAAAAATACTCCTCCAACTGGAAGATGCCAGAAATAACCCCTATGAGTTTAACTTTCTGGAAGCTAAACCTATTCATCAATAGCTAATTAATAAGGTCTAAGTCTTTTGATGACAGGATGATTAAACTGGTTTTGAAATAATCCATTTTTAATTAAAATGCTCTCCTCTTTTGGTTTCAAGATACATTCAAAAGGAAGCCTTAACAGATGTCTTGTTTCTAAATAAACATTATGCAAAGTCAATAATTAGAAGAATTCATGCCTTTAATTATATTTTAATTATTCTTTGCCTATCGATGCAAAGTTAAATATCCTTTCTTTATGGTACCAACACTGCTCACCAAAGCCAGCAGACAGCCAGCAGGAATTCTTCCGTGTGTAGGACCCATCTCAGAAATCTGTCCGGCCGCAAGGGTTCTTGTAGGCAACCTGCACCCATGTCCTGGCAGGTGGCCATTTGACATGGTGAATTTCCCACTCCATAGCACTCTCTTGGCCCCTGACCTTGTAACAGCCATGGGAACAGCCTCTGTGCAATGAGGGTCTGGGACCCCCTCCTGTCCAGCCCGGAAGCGAGGGGTTCCCTTACTTCTCCACTCCCCACCTGCACTCACTCAGAAGCATCTCACCAGAGCTAGCTACACAAGCCACCAAGCCACCCACCAAAATTCAGAAAACTCACACAGCACTGATGAGGCCGTGAAGGGTGAGGAGGAGGGAGTTACACTGTGAAAGCTGTGGTTCCGCCGGGCTCGGTGGCTCAGCCTGTAATCCCATGCTTTGGGAGGCTGAGGTGAGTGGACTGCCTGAGCCCGCGGTTTGAGACCCGCCTGGGCAACTTGGCGAGACCTCATCTCTACCATAAATCAAAAATCAGCCGGGCGTGGTAGCACATGCCTGTAATTCCGGCTACTCGGGAGGCTGAGGCGGAAGGATCACCGGAGCCCAGCAGGGCGAGGCTGCGGTGGCC
>CAUYQG010172102.1:0-13479 GCA_963574415.1 Tarsius wallacei
TGCCTTTTTTTTTTTTTTTTTTTTTGAGTTGGAGTTCCAATCTGTTGCCCAGACTGGAGTGCAGTGGCCGCTCCCGGCTACCGCAGCCTCGACCTGCTGGGCTCTGGTGATCCTTCCGCCTCAGCCTTCCAAGGAGCCGGAACTACAGGCGCATACTACAATGCCCGGCTAGTTTGTTTGATTTTATTGTAGAGATGAGGTCTCGCCAAGTTGCCCAGGTGGGTCTCAAACCTGCAGGCTCAGGCAATCTACTCACCTCAGCCTCCCAAAGTGCTGGGATTACAGGCTGAGCCACTGAGCCCGGCTGAACCTGGGTCTTTTAACTTCATGCCCTGTGCTTGTCTGTTCAAGCAAGCAGTTGTCAGTATGCTTGTTCATGCAGAGAACCACAGAAGGGTTCCGAGCTTGAAAGGGGTACTCTTTCTAGTGAAACTTTCTTTTTTGCCAGTGGAAAGCCTGGGGTGAACTTGAGGTGACTTGCTGGGGTACGGCATAGACTCATTCATTCACTCAAAAAACACTTGCTGAACTCCTGCTGTGCACCAGGTACTCCCTAAATCATGGAGTGATACTAATTTAGTGACATCAGAGAACCAAATAAAAAAAGAAAACAATGACAAACTGTCAAGGGCTAGGAAAGAAACATGTAGGGTGATATAAACTTACTTTGGAAAGAGAGGTCAGGGACGACCTCCCTGATGGGTGGCAATGGATTGAATTCTGATAGGAGGAGCCACCAACTCCACCATGAACAGAGGGAAGATGTTCTGGTCAAAGAAGCATCTTGCACCAAGGCTCAGGTGGGAAGAAGCTAGTAGATGTGAAGAACTGGACTGAAGCCCTGAGGCTGGAGGATCAGCGATCAGGTGGGCAAGCAAGGGGCAGGTCATTAGGGCACTGAGAGGCTGAGTCAAGGGGTTGGATTGCGCTTTAAGTGGGACGGGAAGCCAGTGGGGCCAGGAGGCTCCATCAGGAGCAGAACCCTGTGATCCAGTGGAAGAGGGAGGTTAGGGAGGGCAAGTGGAGTCACATTTAACAGGGATGGGGACATCAAGTTCTAAAATCAGCATGTATGGCAGAGTTACAAGTAGTCCTTAAGAATTCAGTAAGGGGTCAGGCACGGTGGCTTACACCTATAATCCCAGCACTTTGGAAGGACGAGACGAGTGGTTTACCTGAGCCCATGGGTTTGAGACCAGCCTGGGCAACTTGGTGAGACCTTATCTCTACAACCAATCAAAAAATTAGCCCGGCATGGTGGTGTGTGCCTGTAGTTGCAGCTACTTGGGAGGATGAGGTAGAAGGATCTCCTGAGCCCAGCAGGTCGAGGCTGTGGTGGCTGTGAGCGTGCTACTGCACTCCAGCCTGGGTGACAGAGTGAGAGACTCCATCTCAAAAAAAAAAGCATTCAGTAAGGAACTTATTTCATTGACATTTTTGCATGTTCAACCCTTATAGTAATAGGTATGTTTGTATGTACCCCATATAGTAATAGACATTTCAAATATATGAAAAAGCATACACTATATAAAAAGCACATATACAAAAATATAATTCATTATTGCTTTCAAGCATGTAAAAGAGAAAGTCAAATGAAAGAGTCAGCTCATGCTCAAAGAGTCATTTGTGTGAATTAAACATGTAAGTACACACTGAGACTCCCTGTAGTGAATTTTGTGGGTGCCTCATCTAGATCCCCTTTCCCAGCTGCTGCGACATTGGCTGCTAACAGTCACAACTGCCTCCTTCTCTTGAGAATTGCCCTCAGCCAAATGGAAGCTTCCTGTCTCCACCACCCTGGCCCCTGTCAATCCTAGTCCCCTTACATCAATGTAGACATTCTGTGGGGGCAATTAGTGCTCTGGAGCTCCCCAGGGGTCATGCTGGGGCCTGGTTTCTCCTCCCTTTCTCTCCCCCACTCCTCCTGAGAGCTTTGCTTCTAGGGAACCTGACCTAAGACCCTCCTTTGAAGTGCATGTCATTAGGACCCAGGCAGTTGATGTTCATTGTCTTAGTTAATCCTCACAATAACTCTGGAAGATCTGCCTCGATCATAGTGACACTCTTCCTCTGAGAAATGCTCCCTTCATCATTTTACCCATGGAGGTCCCTGTTTGTGCCATGTGATTCTCCTTTCCTGGCCATAGCCCCCTGAGCCATAGCTGGTCAGACCCAAGTTAGACTAACTTGTTTCTCCTGGAGTGTAGAATTGATATTAAAAGATAACATCCAAGCTGGGCTCGGTGGCTCAGCCTATAATCCCGCGCTTGGGAGGCTGAGGTGAGTGGAATGCCTGAGCCCGCGGGTTTGAGACCCGCCTGGGCAACTGGGCGAGACCTCATCTCTACAATGAATAATAAAAAAAAATTAGCCGGGCGTGGTAGTGCGTGCCTGTAGTTCCGGCTACTTAGAAGGCTGAGGTGGAAGGATCGCCGGAGTCCAGCACGTGGAGGCTGCAATGGCCGGGAGCAGCCACTGCACTCCAGTCTGGGTGACAGAGTGAGACTCCAACTCAAAAAAAAAAAAAAAATTAGCTGGGCATGGTAGTGTGTGCCTGTAGTTCCAGCTACTTGGAAGGCTGAGGTGGAAGGATCGCTGGAGCCCAAGAGGTCGAGGCTGCAGTGGCCAGGAGCATGCCACTGCACTCCAGTCTGGGCGACAGAGTGAGACTCCAACTCAAAAAAAAAAAAAAAAGATAACATCCAGACTGAATGGGGCTGGGACAGTCTCACGCAGACCTGGGAGCTATGGAGGGCAGCCAGCTTTCACCATAAGTACCAGGTAAATGGGAGAAGCCCATCTGCAGAGAGAGAAGAATGAAGCAAGCAGCGGGGGAGAAAGGGAAAAGAGGGGAGATGGAGAGGGAGTTCTGCCTGAATTCCTGATGGCTTTTACAGGTGTAATGCAGACCTTCACAAGGCCTTCTGCCTGGGGTTGCTGGAGGTGTCCTGGTCTTCTCTTGATACAGTCCTGATTTTGCTTTAGCTGGCTCAGGAAACACAGAAGGTGTTAGCTAAGAAGGGAGAGTTTTATCTCCATTGTACAGGCAATGAGAAGGATGATCACGAAGGGTAGATCACCAGCTTATGGGAACAGCCAGAAATGGATGGAGTTAGAATTCGCAGTGGGTCTGGCTCATTCCAAGATCAGGCTCCTTCCAAGGCCCACCCTGCCCCTCCAGTGTTCACAGCTGCCCGCTGAGGACAGGGCTCTGAGCATGTTGATGCTGCATCTCTAAGCATCCCAGCTCTGGGCTGGTAGAAACTGTTTCCTTGGGCCAAGGAATTACTTTCTGAGCTGCTTCAGAAGATGGCAAAGTTGTGACCTCACCCTGGAAGCTGCTACTTCTGGCCTGGCATCCACAGATGTCCTGTGAGCAAATGACCTGTGCCCATCTTTGTAACCAGGCTCAAAGGATGACTCAAGAGCCTTGGCCTTCCCTCTGATGATGATCTTGACCTCTGATTGCCATGTCACTGGGACTCAGAGACCTTACATCTCTATGGGAAGGGAATTTGCTCTGAACTACGTTTGTCACCAGCATCCCCCATCTCTTAAGAATCAAGCTGATTAACGATTCAATGCTGTGCTCAAACCTGGCAGGATTAATCATTTCCTCCTGCATGCTGCTGCTGCATCCTGTGTCTGAGTCATTTCCACATCCCTAGTACCTAACTCGGTGCCTAGCACAACATGGGTATGGAGAGACATTTGCTGAACGAATGCCCTTAAATCTTACACCACTGGCTGTTGTGTCCATTCAGTCCTCTTGGCCACACTCTAAGCAGCATGAGAGTAGAGTCACATTTTACTCTTCAATGTGGAAAGGGCCAAGATGGTCCTTCGATGTGGGAAGGTGCTGGGCAAGAACATGGGCTCTGCAGACTCAGGAGTCCTGGGCTTGAATTCCAGCTCTGCCCCTCTGGGTCTTGAAATCTTAAGCAAGTTACTTCTCTTCTATGAGCCTCAGTTTCCTCATCTGTAAAATGGGGATGATAATAATAACAACTCATCTGACTGGGTAAATGAGAGAATTAAATGAGATAATATACCTACAATTACCACCACTGGCCTAATACAAAGTAGGATCCCAGGAATGATTAATTTTCTTCACTCAGCTATTTCCCACAGTACCTGGCACATGGCAGACATTCAGTAAAATGCTAGGTCACCTTAGGGGCACTGTGGACCATCCAGCCCTCGTTAAGCTGCCAGTTAACTGCAACAACATGAATGAGCCCAGGAGATACCAGTGGAAGAACCATCCAGCTGAGCCCAGCCAAATGGTGGCATATAGAATCATGAGCTAATAATTATACTTTAAGTCTTAGGTCTTGAGGTTATTGCTAACTGTTACAAACAGTGATGTTATAGGATGAGTTGGGATGGCGCTGGTTTTTAAGAGGAACTGGAGCTAGGGCTCTCATGTTCTGCCTCTTGTCTTTGCTTTTTTCTGAACATTAGCATTCTGTTTCTCATAGCACACAGGTTTTCTTCGTGGTGCAGAAAGCATGGCTGAGTTTTATACTGTAGCCCTTCAGCTAACGGAGAAAAATGGACTCCTTCCTCTGCATCCTAAGTCTAAAAATCCCTGGGGAAACACTCATATGCCCAGCTTGGGTCAGGCACTCCCTTGGACCAATCAACTGGTGGTGAGGTGGGGAGGGCATGATCACGGGACACCACTAGATGACACATACTGTACCCCAAACACTGTTTTAAGGCTTAACATGTGTTAACTGACTTCTTCCTCATAACACGACAATTAATCAGAGCTATTATTATCTCTGCTTTGAAGTGAGAAAACTGAAAACTAAGCCACAGAGAGGTGAAGTAACTTGCCCAAGGCCACACAGCTAGACAGAGGGGCAGCCAGGACTCATAAGAAGATTGTTGGACTCTGGAACACACACCCTGAATGAGCACACCGGTCTGCCTCTCATATTGAGTTTCTAGGGGGATCAAATGGGCTGAGGACAGGGCAGGATGAAGGCATTCCAAGGAAGGAACTAGAAGGCTAACCCAGAAAAAGGAAGCCTCTGGGGGCCCTTAATCACAATGCCTTCAGATCTCTGATGGCTGTCACTCAGCACTTCCTGGGTGGACTCAGAAAATGAATTGAGAGTCAGTGGGTGGACATTACTGGGAAGTGGGTTTGAATTCAGCCGAAGGAATTTCCTCAGAGTCAGGGAGGTTCCTGCTCAAGGTTACACAGCAAGCAACTGGCTGAACTGGGGTTTAGGCTTGTGCCTGAAAGAGTGCTAAGCCTTTGCTATTAACCGCTGTGCCCCACCTTCATTTCCTTCTCAAAATGTGGAGAGGAAGGTAAGTGGGGGAGGGGCAGGGAGACACAGGGCCCATATCTGTCCACATCTTGGTAAGGACCTGCTGTTTCCCAGCAGATGGAGGCTGCTGTGTGATCATCTCCAGTTACCCTGTGGGTATGACCCACTCCCTTGGCTAGTGTGTAAATTCCCTGGGGGAAGAGTCATGTGCCCTCTGGAATACCTAGCTAGTGTTGTCCTGGCTGGGTCCAATGGGATGTAGGAGGGGGTGGGCTGGCTATGGTTCCTTGGGTTCCCCCCAGCCTGGCTTAGATTTGGGGGGCAGGTTTGGGCCAGGAAGGAAGAGAGAGCTGGGGGTTTCCTCTACGTGGGACAGCCTGGCCCTTGCTGGGCTGGAAGCCAGTGTGGGAAGGAATTTCCCAATCTTGTCTGAATTCTATATTCCTTGTGGAGGTACAACATCATGGGAAGACAGGCCCTGCTCCTCACTGCCCCAGCAACTAGCCTCAAAGAGGAAAAGTAGAATTGGGGTGCCTTTTTTGAGGGGGAAGCAGCATTTTCTCATAGATGTTAAGGGTTTTGTGCTTCTTTCCTGGGAAGAGACTAAGAGCCCCAAAGCTGAGAGGTGACCAAGGAAGAAGTCTGGGACTTACCTGGGTGACCACCAACCCTTTAGCCAGTACTGTGTCATCAAAATAAAAATGTGAGTCACATGTGAAACTGGAAATGTTCTAATAACTACATTTAAGAAAGTAAAGAGAAACAAGTGAAATTAATTTTTTTTTTTTGAGTTGGAGTCTCACTCTGTCTCCCAGGCTTATGGCCAACGCAGCCTCAACCTGCTGGGCTCAGGCGATCTTTCCACCTCAGCCTTCCAAGTAGCTGGAACTATATTTGCATGCTACCACACATGGCTAATTTTTGATTTATTGTAGAGACAAGGTCTCGCTAAGTTGCCCAGGTGGGTCTTTTTTTATTTTTTTTTATTTTATTTATTTTTTTTATTTTTTATGTGTATTGTTTATTTTCTTTTTTTTTTTTTTTATTTATTTATTTTTTTTTCAGTATTTTTTATTATCATATTGTGGGGTACAGTTAAGGATTAGATGTACAAATATGCTTCGTTCAGACACCCTTGGGTGGGTCTTGAACCCATGGGCTCAGACAATCTACTCGCCTCGGCCTCCCAAAGTGCCGGGATTATAGGCTGAGCCACCGAGCCTGGCCGTGAAATTAATTTTAATGACAAATTTTATTTAACCCAATATATCCAAAATAAAATCATTGCAACATGTAATCAATATAAAAAATATTCAGACACCTGGCAGGCACCTTCTTCCTTTCTGGAGGGCAAGCCACAGCCTGGGCAGAGTGGGCAGGAATTATTTTGGTGACTCTACAAACCCTAACATAGATAGACTCAGGCCCATCCCCTCCCTTCTGATTCTTCTCTTTCCATATTCATCACTGCCTACAGTGAGTTGGACCCTGCGCTTGGTTGCAGTCACTACAAAGACAGAAGATGGAGGCCTTGGGGAAAACAAACTATTCTCAGACTTCCTGGGGGAAGGAACAGTTCTGCCTGGGGAAGCCGGGGCAGGCCTCCCCACTGAGGAGCTGCCCGAGCAGAAACAGGAGCAGAGGATCGGGGTGTGATGGTGACGAGATTCCATTTTTTAAAAATCTGTCTGCAGGCCAGGCTTGGTGGTTCAGCCTGTAATCCCAGCACTTTGGGAGGCTGAGGTGAGTGGATTGCCTGAGTCTGCGGGTTCGAGACCAGCCTTGGCAACATGGCGAGACCTTGGCTCTACAATAAATTAAAAAATTAGCTGTGTGTGGTGGTGCACGCCTGTAGTTCCAGCTACTTGGAAGGCTGAGGGGGAAGGATCACCTGAACCCAGCAAGTCAAGGCTGCGGTGCCTGTGAGCAGCATGCCACTGCACTCCAGCCTGAGCAACAGAGTGAGACTCCAACTCAAAAAAAAAAAATCTGTCTGCTTCACCTGAGTTCCTAAGAAGACCAGCTCATGGTGGGCAACCAGCGAAGGTTTGTTAGATGAATGCAGGAGAAGGAGAAACAGCAGATGAAGGGACACTGGGCTGAGGCCAGGCCAACTGGGTCACAGGGTACAGGGTATAGGCAAAGGGGCAGGAAGGGGGCTGGTGTGTCCTGAACACCAGGTTTGTCCACCATCTTCAGAATCTCATCACTACCCCAATTGTGGGAAGTAGGTGACATTGACCCCCATTCTACAGATGAGGAAAATGAGACTCCGGGAGGTTCAGTAACCTTCTGGAGTTGAGGCTTTTTCTGTCTGATTCTAAACGCCATCCTTTCTAGGTGCTTTCTGGCATGTCTTCACCTGGCTACTGCCAAGAACTTAGGAGTAACCAAGTTCTTGGCAGGTACCCACCTCTGGGAGAGAAGTCTGCATCACTGGGACTTCCTGGTGAAGTGGAGGGTTCCTAGAAAGACCTTCTGAAGCAGAAAGTCACTACCCCATGGGTTTGGAGACCACCCAGCCAACCCCCTCCAACCGAGGTAAGGATGGCAACAGCTCCGAGAGATAAAGGGCTTGCTCACATGGGGTGTGGGTAGCTAGAGGTGGGAATGACCACCCTGCCCCTGGGTGCTGACTCACGGCAGCTGCTGTGGGAAAGCCACTGCTGGTCTTCCAGCCTTGGCTTTCCCAGCCAGGCAATGGGTGGAATTGCTTTGCCCTATCTGCCTGGGCCTGGAGCCAGGAGACGGAAAAAGCTGAGTGCAGCGTATCCCCAGGGTACCACACCCTCTCCCCATTCCTGGTGCCAGCAGTTCCCATGAGCCATCCCTTCCTGAGTGCAGAAGCCTTCCCAGTTCCCAGAGGGACCAGGTCAGGCTCTGATGCAGCTTAAATCCCAGCACACCACACAGCCAGTGTCCTGGTTGGCTCAGGACTATCTCAGCTTTAGTGCTCCAAGTCCTGCCTTCTGGCAACCCCTCGGCTCTAGGCAAGCCTAAACAGTTGATCACCCTAGCCCTGGCACCAAGTTCATAGTTGGTACTCAGGAAATGTCTAAGTGAAATCACTAAAAGAAATCACAGAAGAATGAAAATGACCAACAGTGCTACTAGGGAGGCAGAATGGGTGCGGTTCTCATTTTACAGATGAGGGACTGAGGCCCAGAGACTTTAAATATTCACGCTGTTCTTCTCCATCATGCCTTTCCTCAGCACTAAATCTCCTCAAAACCCTCCCCTACTGTGTTTTGAGCTGGTCACCAGGTGAGAAGCAGCTGGGCCAAGAAAAGGTATTCAGTGGCTCTTTGATCATCCTAAGTGTGAGGCTGGAAGGGACACTGGGAGGGGCTGCTCTATTTCGTTTACACAGTGAAGAGTCCCAGTGGCCCTGCCCCGCTTGGTGGGTTCAAACCTCCTTTCAGACACTTCCAGCTGTGTGGCCTTGAGCCCCTGACTTATTCTCTCAACTTCAGTTTTCACATCTCTAAAATGAGAATTCAGTAATAACGCCCAGCTCCTGGGGTTGTTGTAGGGATTAAGTGAGATAATGCTTAGAAAGCCCTTAGCACAATGCCTGGCACATCCTAAGTGCTCCGGAAATGTCCACTGTTATTTTTTCTTATTTAGTGCCATGAATACTAACAGCACTCCCACTGTGTGGTGGGGTGGCGGGAGTAGCTTCAGCAGATGAAAGTCTAGCACTCTGTCATCGTGTGACCTTGGCAAAACCCAGCGCTTCACAGAGACTCCACATCTGTAAAATGGGTTTTTACCTCAGTCGGGTTTGTTGTAAGAAGTAAGCAAGCTAGTGTGCATTTGGACAGAACAGGCACCTAATAAACGAGCCATCTCCTTTCTCTTATGCCTGTAGAACCATATGTATAATCCCAGCACTTTGGGAGGCGGAGGCGAGGGGATTGCCTGAGCTCAGGAGTTTGAGACCAGCCTGAGCAACATGGGGAGACCTCATCTCTACAATAAATAAAAAAATTAGCCGGGCGTGGTGACGCATGCCTGTGGTTCCAGCTACTTGGAAGGCTGAGGCGGAAGCATTGCTTGAGCCCAGCAGGTCGAGGCTGCCACTGCACTCCAGCCTGGGTGACTGAGACTCCGACTCAAAAAAAAAAAAAAAAAAAGAGCCGTGGGTGAGGCACATGTTATTACTGTCCCCAGTTTGTGGAAAAGGAAACAGTCGTTTAGTTTGTTTAGTCAATAAGCGAACGAGTGAACCAGTGGGTGCCTGAATGAACGAATGAGTGAGGAGCTGAGCGGGTGAGCGCGTGACTCCTGCGAGCGGGCCCGGCGTCCCCTCCCCGCGCCCGGACGCGTGGGAACCTCCTCGCAGGCGTGGCCCTCGGCGTCGGGGAGGTCGGGCTCGGCCCGCCGCGCTCCCGGCCCGGGGGGTGCGGGGAGCTGCCGGGGAGCGCGGGGCGCTGGCGGGGCGGATGAAAGGGCCGCGCGGGCCCGTCACCAGCCGCGGGGCGGGCGGCGGGGCGGGCTTATCGCCCATCGCGGCCTCGCTGGCGGGCGGGTCCCCGACGCCGCGGCCGCCCCGGGCAGAGGCGGCGGCGGTTCCCACGCTCGGGCCCGGGTCGGGGGCGTTCTCGGGACGGCGTGGCCGCGCTCCCCACCGCCGCCCAGCCGGGCTGTAATTAGGGTAATTGCGCCGCGCCCGCCCGGGGCGGCTCGGGACCCTGCTGGCCGGGAGGGGCGGGCCTTCCTGCAGACAGGTGTGGGCACACCTGGGCGGCCCACGCCGCGGAAGGGCTTTGTGGGGAAATGAGGGAAGGGCAGAGAGACCGGCCGCCATGGAGCGCCTGCTGGGTGGCGGGTGGGGGACCAGGCCGCTCCACGCCCGCTCCACACGGGCAGATGGGAACATCTGTGTCCCCGTGGGGCCAGACCCAGCGTGCTCACGACAGCAGAGCGTGGGGATCTGCACGGCAGCTTCACAGGTGGGCATGAGGAGGCAAGCCAGCACTTCTGAGCTTCGGAAAGGGAGAAAATGAAGACCAAATGTTGGCTTTGCTCCCTGGAGTTCCTTGAATCCCTAAAGCCCCTAAAGCCCACCCCTGATCCTGCTTGGCAGACCTAATCATAACCCCAGACCCGTATCGCTGAGACAAGCCACACGAAATCCTTCTGGAAAAGGCAGGTTCAAAAGGAATGATCCGGTTTCAAGATCTATTCTCTAATCCTGAGTTTACCAACCCAAACTTTAACCCTGCTGCATACCTAACTTCCAGATTAATCTTGACCTTGGCCTCCGTCCATGTCTCCAATCTCTCCCGCAGTGGTCCTCTGCCACCCTACCCCATACCCAGGTGCCCTCCTTTCAGAGCAGTTTCCAGCCTCTGGGTCTTTGCACATGCAACCTCAGGCCAGGGTAGCCTTTCCTCTGGGGCCACCTGGTAAACTCTCACCTTTCAAGGACCTTGGCAAGCCCCTCATGTTCCTCCCAGCCCTGTGCCACCTTGTCCCCTGGCCTGGCTCTCCTCAGGCTCAGCTCTTAGAGGGTAGGGTCGCAGTCTGCTGGGAGTGGGAAGTGGAAGTAGAAATGAATGGTTGTGAATGAATGAGTGAATGAATGAATGAATTACTGAATAGGTAAGTGAATACCTATTCGGAGCTCAAGTCCTTAACCCTCTCCTTGGATCCATTCCCAGGTAGACACAACTGGGAGACCAAGGGAGCCCCAGCCTCCATGTGCCCTGAGATAGTTCAGTATGTGTGTTCACCTACACTTAGGCACGCATGTGCACATATGTGCATATGCATTGGAGCCCAGAACTTTGAGTCAGACAAGTCTGGAGTCCACTCCTGGCCACACTGTTTACTAGCTGATTGATCTGAGCAGGTGGCTTCCCCTCCCTGGGCCTCCATGAGCCCAAATGTGGTAATGATAATAAAACGTGACTGGCGCATGGTGGCTTATGCCTGTAATCCTAACACTTTGGGATGCTGAGGCAGGAGGCTCACTTGAGATCAGGAGTTGGAGACCAGCTTGGGCAACATAGGGAGACCACATCTCTATTTTATCTTATTTTTTACTTTTTGAGTCAGAGTGTCACTGGCCACCGCAACCTTGACCTGCTGGTCTCAGGTGATCCTTCCGCCTGAGCCTTCCAACCACAGGCATGTGCCACCACACCTGGCTAATTTTTTTATTTATTGTAGAGATAAGGTCTCACCATATTGCTCAGGTTGGTCTCAAACCCCTGGACTCAGGCAGTCCTCTTGCCTCCACCTCCCAAAGTGCTGGGATTACTGGTGTGAGCCACCAGACCCGGCCTCAGCTCTCTCTCTTTTTTGAGTTGGGGTCTCCCTCTGTCACCCCGGCGCCCTCACAGCTACCACTGCCTTGACCTGCTGGGCTCAGGGGATCCTTCTGTCTCAGTCTTCCAAGTAGCTGGAACTACAGGCATGTGTCACCATGCCCGGCTAATTTTTTGATTTATTGTAGAGATGAGGTCTTGCCAAGTTGCCCAGGTTGATCTCGAACCCATGGGCTCAGGCAATCCTCTCACCACGGCCTCCCAAAGTGCTGGGATTATAGACATGAGCCACTGCACCCGGCCCTCATCTCTATTTTAAAAAATTAAAGTAATAAAGCCCATCATGAAGAATCAGCTCTTGTGGCTGTCTTCATTCACCTTTCCCTGAGCCCCTTGCCTGTGGCAGGCTCAGTGTTCAGTGCTGCGGGAACATGGGTGGAAAGGAAGACAATGTTTCCCCTCAAGGAGGACAGTGAGGGCAGGAGGCAGGTCTGCAGGGAAGGGAGACAGCCCCTGGGTGGAGAGGGAGGCTTCTCAGAGGAGAATCACTTGGGGTTTGTTGTTGGACAAGTCAAGGCAGAGACAGCCACAGGTTCAAAGACCACAAGCTGTGAACAAGGGTTTCCCTATTATTGCTGGAGGATGAAGTGGGGGTGGAGGAGGGTTGGCAGAAATTGGGGCTGGTGCGGGTGCCAGTGCCCGGATCAGGGAAGGCCTTAGGGACCGTCTATGAATTGTGCACTACATCTTGCAGACAATAGGGAGCCATTGCAGGTTTGGGAAGGGGATGAATGATCAGATCTGTGCATTAGAAAGATCATCTGACCAGAAGTATACAGGATGGCACAGAGGGGGCCATGGGGGGAAGCGGTAGGGGTGCACAAGGGACATAAAGTGATGCTGGTGACAGCTAACCTTTCTCAAGTGCCTACCACGTGCCAGAAACTGTTTCAATGCTTATGTGTTTTAATTCATCAAATCCCCGCGATACTCATGGAAGGTAGGTGCTCTCAGGATCTCCTTCTGGAAATGCCACCTGTATACTAGTCTCCCACATTAGCCAGGTGCAATGGCTCACCCTTGCAATTCCAACACTTTGGGAGGCAGAGGTGAGAGGATTGCCTGTATCCAGGGGTTCAAGACCAGCCTGGGCAACACAGCGAGACTTCGCCTCTACAATAAAATAAAATAAAAAAGCCAGGCTCGGTGGCTCAGCCTGTAATCCCACGCCTTGGGAGGCTGAGATGAGTGGATTGCCTGAGTCCGCGGGTTCGAGACCCGCCTGGGCAACTTGACGAGACCTCATCTCTACAATAAATCAAAAAATTAGCCAGGCATGGTAGCGCGCACCCGTACTTTCAGCTACTTGGAAGGCTGGTGTGGAAGGATTGCCTGAGCCCAGCAGGATTAGGCTGTGGTGGCTGTGAGTGTGCCACTGCACTCCAGCCTGGGTGTCAGAGTGAGACTCAGACTCAAAAAAAAAAAAAGTCTCCCACATTTCTGTCTCCAGACTGGGCCTCCTGTCTGAACTCCAGACCTCTATGTGCAGCAGTCTGCTGGCTTCTCTAGTGGCTAATGGGATCTTAACCTTCATGTGTCTAAAAAAACAGTCTCCCCAGCCTGCTCCTCTTTGTCTTCCCTATCTCAGGAAATGGCAATTTTACTCTTCTAATTGTTCAGGCTGAAAACTTTGGAGTCATCCCTGTCCACCCTTCTCCCCCCACCTGCAGCTCCTGTGATTCTAACTTCAGCACACACCCTCCTCTGACACTCCTCTCCTGTTGCCAGAACTTCGACTTCCGACTCTATGGAGATGAGGACAAATTTGAGCAGAGGAAGGCCTTGATCTGACTCCATTGTTAAGGGTGCACTGGCAGCCTAGCGCAGTGGCTCACGCCTGTAACCCAAACACTTTGGGA